>ML120495.1:162285-274243 GCA_003788595.2 Choiromyces venosus 120613-1 | reverse complement strand
ATAGTATGGGAGTTGGTTGTAGCCCGCGATAACCCAGACGCGGAATATAAATATCAAGGTACTCCCAGCTATCAGAAACATCAAGCAACGGAGAAGAGATCTTATTAATATATTTATTACCTTACTCTTGAGAAAACTATTATTACACATATCCTTTATAAAATACTTTGGGAAATATGAGCCTACCTTAACGATCTTCGTTTTATCCTACTTTACCTTATTCCAAGAAGTTTATGGCCTAGACCTACCAGCTCTATCTACGGTTGGACTACCCCATAACAGTAAAACACTAAACTGAATCTCATGATCCTACTCTACAAACTGAACTTAGAACTTTATAGGATTATGAGATAGTCTTCATCATGAGATAATAATATCTTGACTAGCACCCTACTGCTAACTACTTGTCCTTCCTTAGTAGCCCCTCACCTAATATACTATGAGAAGTGAAGATTATAACCTCTGGCCTAGTTTGAGTATAACCTCCTCCCTGACTAGTTGTCATAAAAAAAAAAAAACTTATTAATCTTCCCAGGAGTCTGTACCTAGGCTGTACCTTTACTACTGTTATAAAAGTTCCTTGAATGCTTTAAATAAGAATTAGGTTACTTAGTGTACTGTTACAATCAGCTGTACGATCCCTCCTATTTATATCTCGCAACAGGCAACCAATCTGTAGTTAGCTTTTCTTGGAGGTAATCTTACTTACCTTCTATTGTATTCTCCTTCCTTCGAGAATTCTAATACTTGTTGTCTTATACTTCATCTTAGATATCAACTATTATTTGATACTAAGTCCTTATAGCGCCAACTTGTATTAGTCTTGGTCCTTCTTTTCTGGTTGTTCGATCTGTGTATAAAGAGCATAAAGGTGTTTTCTTCATAATATAATAGATAGGAAATAACTTAGGTAATTGCATGAAGAACTAACTATCAGGTTTTATTGACCTCTTTATATAGTTCTTCCAGCAACCCGCTTACAAATCAAATGAGTCACAATTGTGACTCATACATTCGCATAATATATAACCTCATGACCATACTTGGTCATGCGTGAAAGTCCCATGACCTTAAAGGTGTCATGTGCGAAACCTCATGACTCATATAAATGAAGTCATGCCTCTTAATCCTTATGACTCATATGCACACATATAAGTCAACGCTCAACATACCAATCAAATTCAAATATAATTAACTATGACTCACCACTGTGAGTCATGTGAAACCCTATGACTCATATGTGAGTCATAGTGTGAAAACATAACATCGTATGACTCAACTGAGTCATGTGCAAAAACCTTTAACAAATGAAATACTTATAATATAAAATTGTATGTTATGTGAAACCATTACAAACCATGCCAGGTTTGTAATATGTACCCTACCACTCTATTCTTGAGGCTGGGATGGCAGAAAATTAGGGCTATTTGTTTCTTACAATTTCTTTCCTTTGTTTTAGTATCTTCTGGTATTGTTTTCTTTTCTGCCTACCTTTTCTCTTTTGGGGGGATGTGTGGTTAGTTCCATACTAGAGGGACTGTAGGATTGAGGGCATTGGACAGAGGTGAGAGGAATTTCTTTTGTTAGTGCTTTGAGTCTTTATACCTGTCACAAACCTAGCACGGAAAAAGGGTTTCACATGACTCATGATTATGAGATCATAGGTTTGTAATAGTTTCACACATATGACCAATTAGGTCATGTGAGTTTCACACATGACTTGCACTTGCAGGTCATAGTTGTTATATTGGATTTGATTAAGCAATAACTCATTTGAGTTATATGATTGTTTTGTGCATATGACTTATTTAGGAGTCATGTGAGTTTCACACATGACCTATTTAAAGTCATGTGATTATTATGTTACATGAATGTATGAGTTACCATTGTGACTCATAAATAGTTATTGATTTGTAAGCGGGTTGTGAGAAGGACTATATAAGGAGAAGGATATGATGTAGTAGTTAGTTCTTCACGCAACCACCTAAGTTATTTCCTAGATATAACTATATGACTTTATGAATATAAAACACCTTTATGCTCTTTACTAAGAAAAGAACACCTTGAGATATCTTCCTTGTAGGACAAGGAAGAAAGTGAACGAATAGCTTAGTCTTAGGAAGGCTAAGTAAGGGTAAGAATTTAGTCTTAAGAAGATTAAGTACAAACAGTGAATACCAAGTTAAGTATTAACCCCATTACAGTATCTAATCAAGATTGATATAACATCATTGCCTGTTGCTCAGTTGTATACTAGGAGTGATAGAATAAGTGATCCTAACAATACCATACCTTTTTAAGTGAATGTAATGGATGAATCAATCTAACTCACTTAACAAAAAGGGGAAAAACTCTCCTCTTCAGGTAACTATTTCCTAGCATTGATGATCTAAAGCATACAGCAGAAGACTAATCTGTTTTTGACAAATTTGTATTTTGAATGCATCTCATGGATAAAGACAGGACTGGTTACCCTTGCAAATTCTCAACAAATCAAGCTTGACAAAATGAGAATGGTATTAAGTATACCTGGAGGGTTTTTACTAGTTGAATAAGAAATGAAGACATTAAGATTAACTGACTGATCTCTGAACATTGTTGCCTTAGTGTAGCTATTCTAATATGCTTAACATGTAATAATTAGTTCTAATTTACATGACAAATTCCAAAACACCTAGTAGTCAGTACACAAACTTGAAGAACTACACCTTGAGAACTTATCAATACCATTCAACTTCATTATAATGAGGAGGTTAACTATCAAGCAGCATATAAAGTCAATGCTAAACTTTGTAATAATACAGTTAAATACAAACACAATAGTTACTGACCAGACTATTTAGTACATATAGAGGCAGCCAACCCTTGAGCATATCTGCAATTAGATACCCTACCTACAGCTGATATTGATCCTATCAGTAGACAACAACTTTCTCAATTCTACTATATCTTTATATGTCCTGGCAAAACCCAACTATCCTTTCAATAATGTCACTACATTATGTTGCATCTATCGGGATCCATGAGTTCGCGGCGGTGCTTCTTGAAAGGGGAAACTACGATGCCAATCAGAAAGACTCCTATGGGTTTACACCTTTGAACCTGGCGGCTAGAAATGGGCATGTCGAGGTGGTAAAGATGCTGCTCGCCAAAGATCGTGTAACCTTCAATTTAGCAGACAATAATAGCCGAACACCGATTTCTTGGGCTATCAGGAATGGGCACGAAGAAGTGGTCAAGGTGTTACCTGATAGTGCTGATGTCGACCCAGATTTGGCAGAGAATCATGGCATGACGCCACTTTCTTAGGCCGCCAAACAAGCTCGCGAAGCGACGGTGAAGATGTTACTAGATAGATCTAATGTCAACCCCAACTTAACAGAAAGATAGAGTAGAGCCCCACTTTCTTGGGCCGCTCAACAGGGATATGAAGGGGTTGCGAAGACACTACCTAGCCGAGACGATATCGAACCCAACTTGACAGACCAACATCGTCGAACGCCACTTTCTTGGGCTGCTCGAAGCGGGCATGAAAGAACTGTGAAGATGCTACTCTCCCGAGACGATATCATCCCCAATATAGCGGACAAATTTGGTTGTGCCCCACTTTCTTGAGCCGCTCAGCATAGACACGAAGTGGTGGTGAAGATGCTTCTGGGCCGAGCAGACGTCAACTCAGATTTGACAGACGTGAATCTTCGAACACCACTCTCTTGGGCAGCTCAGGGTGGCCACGAAGGTGTTGTTGCGCTGATACTTGAATATCCCGGTGTCAATCCCGAATCCTTTAACGACCGTATGCAAACTCCACTTTCTTGGGCCGCTATTGGGGGTCATGAAGGGACAGTTAGGTTGCTCCTAAGCAAGGCTGGTGTCAATCCTGAGGCAGCGGACACGCAGCGCCGCACACCTCTTAGTAGAGCAGCAGAGAAGGGTTACGAGGGTGTGGTAGAGATGCTTCTAAAGCATTCTTCCGCCAACCCCAACTCCGTCGATATTACCGCCAGAACCCCGCTTTCCTAGGCTGTTCAAGGGGGCCCACGAAGGCGTTGTCAAACTTCTTCTTAACCGACCTGATGTCAATCCAAACCCCCCAGACAATTCGGGCCGGACTCCGCTAACTTGGGCGGCAATGCTCGGTCATGAGTCTATGTTGAAGCTACTGTTAGGACAAGCCGTGGGGAAGCTCAACCAGACCTCCGCTGCCATCTACGGCCAATCCTTATATCACCTAGTTGCTCAAAGCGGTCTTGGTAGTTTTTCGAAACTACTTTTTAAAATCAACTGATCTCAATCCAGATGCAATGGGCATGACTGGTCGAACACCGCTTTCTTGGTCTGCCGGGAATGGGCATCTGGAAGTTGTCGAGCTGATTTTGAATTGGGCTCATGTCAACCCCGATTCCGCTGACGATAGTGGTCGAACGCCACTTTCGTGGGCAGCTGGGGCTGGGCATGACAAAGTGGTAGCATTTCTTTTGAACCAGGACGACGTAAACGCCGACGCCCCCGATATCGATGGCCGGACCCCCACTCTTTCGAGCTGCTGAAAATGGCTACCCGGGGGTTGTCGGACTGCTGCTTTGCTACCGGGAAGTAGATTCGAAGAGAGTGGATATCAACGGCCGATCAGTGCTCTCTTGGGCCGCCGGGAATGGCAAGGAAGAAGTTGTCAAGATGTTACTAGAGTTTACGGATGTCTCCCGAGACCTTCCAGACCGCCACGGCCGAACTCCGCAGTCTTGGGCTACTGGGAATGGGTATAAGGAGGTTGTTGAGCTACTTTTGACACGGAATAATGTCAATCCTGATAATGAGGGGATATCGCCTCTATCCTATGCCTTTAATAATCGCGATGAAAGTATCCTGACGGTTCTCCCTGATCACTTCACCGGCGTGGTTGAGAGGAGGGGGGGTATAGCGTTTACGAATCACCTTAAACTTTCTAACCTGTTATCATTTTTTCATACAAAGCACAAATAGAAGGTTTAGACATTACAATTCTACTATTTCTAACCTTACAGTCCTGTGACCCGCCAGCCACCAAATTCGTATACACGACCCACACCCCCCTGATCGCTCAAGCTCACAGCTGCACCGCCAGGCACAGGATATGTTCAAGCTTACCACGGCGTGGGAGAATCTATATCTCCCCAACTAGATTGACATTTCCTGATTTAGCAGATCTCTATTAAATCAGTTATTTATTCCGACAATACCCTCGATTACAGAATGTTCTATTTTTTTTTTTCTTGGTGAAAATGCAGAAAATAAATAAATTGCAAAAAAAAAACCGCAACGCAAAACTCTAATGCAGAACCTCAATCATGTCACAACACAAGGAACACAAACTCACTTCAGACTAGATACATAACACCCGGCACAAACCCCTCAGCATAAGGAAACCACCCCCACCTCTCGCAAAAGAATCCCAAAAGTCCCTACCTAGACGACCTCGCGTCCAACTTACATAACCAGTACTACCTTTCCCCGTGAAAATACCCAAGAAAACAGCCCATGACACCCCAATTCCATTCCCAACCCAGTGTTAGCAAAGCATCTTAGCACAGAGTGACACCCCATGACCCCTACCACACACAGCACCGCACAACCCACCGCTTTCCCTCCCTCTCTTTCATAGCGCCACCGCCACACAAACTGCCACAATCAGGACTACGAGTGCGGCCGATAGATATATTAATCATGTGATGTGCGGTTGTAGAGCAGCAAGTTGCAACGAGCAAGAAACTCAACACCATATTTCAAACTCAAGATACTTCAAGCAAGTCAGAAACAGAAAGCATAAGGGAAATTGGAAAAATAAATGAAATAAAAGTGAAGACAAAGGAGAAAAAAAGATAATATACTTTTTTATTATATTTTTATGACTGATTTTTCAAATCAAAAAATGATATTACCTTTGCTTTCAAGCAAATCTGTCGAGCAGAGTGTGGGTGAACATGAAGACAACTTGAGATTTCATTCCAGGTCTTCTGGGTAAAGAGATGGAGGGTCAAAATTGCACAATGTATTTCCAAGGAGATCTCACTTGCTCCATATGTACGGCCCATGATTTCTTTTCCAGAATAAAGATATCGCAGATTGGTTAAAGATTCAAAAGTTATAGGAGATATGGAATAAGGATTTGGTGATGGAAGGAGCCGCTCTCCTGATGAGATCATAGAACTTATGATCCTGATGGTTGCTAACTTGCCGCTCTACAACCGCACATCACATGATTAATATATCTATCGGCCGCACTCGTACAATCCAGGACATAACGTCCACAACGCCGGTACCATCACCATATGGCGATTGGCCCTATCTGGAATAGTCTCATTTATATCATATAAGTTGAGCCGCGCAGGCTTGAGCGTGCTCGGATATCCTTATCTCTCATTCTCGCTCGAGTGTGGGTGAGTGATTTACCGGTACTCACGGATGATGATAATGCTACCGTACTACAGTGCCGGGCATCCGAAAGCCAACCGTCTTGTTCACTTTTTTGGTGAATTTGAACAGGGGGTTTTCTGCAATAGAAAGTAGATTCCTTGGCATTCCTTGGCGTAAACCCTGGCCGCCGTCATGGGATATCACTCACCTTGCCTATCTGGGCGTGTTCTTGGCGGTTCACTTTTTTCCTTCCCGCCACACAAAATCTTCAGTACTTTGGAGCTACCGCCCACCCTTCCCTTGCACTCGATTAATAAAATAAATGCATAGTTCTATTCTCACTCGCTTCCTCATTATTTCTATACTCTTATTTTCTTTATTACATTAATCTGTCGTTGTTGCCGTTCATGTCTTCTCTTTTGTCGTTCCCTTGAGGGTCGGTTTCACGCGCCCGGTACCATACACGCTCCGGGAAGTATGTTCTTAATCCCCACCATACGGAAATGAAAAAGAAAGTATTCCTATTCCTATTAACGTGTTGATAGATAGAGTATGTGAGGTTGGACACTACGATAGCTACGGTATGATATGATATGATGCGATTGAGCGCTGATACGGTACGCTAAATAAAGTGAGGTAAAGATAAGGGAAAGGAAAGAGAAGGTGGAAATAAGGCAGTGGTAGATAAAACGGAAGAGAGAAAAAGAAAAAGTCCAAGCCCAGAATTGCGAAACAAGAGAGGAAAAAAGATGAAAAGAAAAAAATGAGAATAAAGTGCATAAAGTCAGGTTCAGTGAAGAATAGGAGGGGGGAGTAAATGGTTAATTGGTAAGAAGCGGTATCAATCTGGCTAAAAGGCAAGGAAAACAAACAAGGAAGAGAAAACGCCCAGTATTCAGAAAAAAGGGGAATGAAATGAAAAAAATGAAAAAAAGTAATGATCGAAGTAAATCCATCCCATCCCATCCAGAAAAAGATGAAAAAATGAAATGCTCATCCTACAATGCTCCCATTTGAGGACTAGCCCCCAACCTCGACCCGGGCCCAGTACCCCACGCATCCTGCCAGCGCACCTTATTCTCCACAAGCGGCTTCCTGGGCTCTCTTCGCTTGGCCTTTTCCACCTTGTCCATCTCGATGGGTGCGTCGCTCATCCCACCCATTTCATCGTCGCCGTCGTCGGCACTCTCACGTTCCCTATCGCGCTCACGTTCGTGCTCTTGGGGTAACTCTGCGATGCATGTCGGTAGCAGTGGTGAGGGTGGCAGGAACGAGGAAGCAATGCTACTAGCAGGCGTTCCGGGCGGAGGAGGCATTGGCGTTGGCGCACTCCGCCAGCTCCTTGGCACAGTCCAGCAATGAGATCTGAAATGACTGCGCTCGTCGGTTGAAGCGTTGCCGCCAAAGTCCACTGTATTGACACCAGCCCCTGTACCACCCTTCCACGGAGGTGTACCGCGGAGCTTGGCGCAGAGGAAATAATCAACCTTATCCGTCCAGCGTAAACCTGGGGCATCAACAGATACTGTAGCTAGCGTTTGCAAGATGCCATATATCAACAACCACCGACCCTTGCGTGCATCATGAGGGTCTACTTCAGCAGGCGGTGTACTCTTCTCGTGTTTAGCGAAAGCATCGACAAGAGAATTGGAGGTTGACGCAGAGAGAAGGGACTCTATATTAGTGGATTCTGAAAGTGACAGCGCGGCTGCTTTTTCCGTTGCACTGTTAATGAAAGGGGTTGAGTTTGACGGTAGGTGTGGTGGGATAGAACCGCGGCGGGTAGCGCCCTGGAAGAAGCGCCCGGCAGCGGATGAAGCGTTAGAGGTTAGCTTCAGCTTTGCCGGTGGAGACATTGTCGGCGGGACGAGCGGGAATGGATGAGGGATGTGCGGATAATTGTGCTTATCATCAAAAGCTAGGAGGATATCCGTCATTTGGAGGTCGTCGTCGTCTGCTCGCCAGTGAGGTGAACCGGACTTTATTATCTTTCGGGTACTGGTTGTGCTGCTCGAAGGTTGGACAGGGTGATGGTTGCCCAATGGTGGTTTAAAGGCTGTGGGTGGAGCACCAGACCAGCAGACCTCTCTGTCAACAAGGTAGTCGTAAAGCGCGGAAAAGTCCCTCGATAATTGAACATACAGCATGCGCGTAAACCGACCATCAGGGGTCTGTGGTGGCCAAGAGCCAAAGCGCGCCTGGTAATGCTTTACGAGGAACTTCTGGAACTTGTCGAAAGCAATCCGAGCAGGTGGGTTCGCAGCAGAAGTAGTGGGCCACATATCCGTATAGTTAAAATTTGACAGTCTCTGATCGGCAGTTGCGACACGAACTTGAATTTCCAGGGAAGCTCTATCAATCAGAGCCTTGGTGATAGGCGATATCTCACGCCATTCCCCACCCCCTTCCAATCTTGCCAGCATACCCGTACAATGCACAAACCCTTCCCTCCACATGCTCTCTATCCCTGCTATTCCAAGTTCCCTTCCACCAAGCCCGTATCCCAATCCCGTAGACGCACCCGCACGCTCTGCCCAAACCAACAGTCCCGCAGCACCCTCAGGCCAGTTGCGCACATCGTCGAATTCTCGCTTCTGTAAATAGTCCATTATCAATTTTTGTGTGTGTGCGTTACCAACCTTTGGGCCGGGGGAGTGCATGCTGTGCCCTGCGTGCGGGTCGAATATACTTCCGTAAACACCCTCGATTTCCTGCATCCCACGGTCTACAAGATCATATGCCAACGGATTTGGCGGAGACAAATACAAATCCGTCCTCTCTACCAAGTCTAACAAAGTTTGTCCCAAAGTCATCCCAACAAGTGATTTATTGAACAAGATTGCAAAGAAATTCCTTGTGGTGAGATGATGCCGGAGCACAGCCGTCTTATCCGCACTCATCGGGGCAGGGAAGTAGAGCCGGTGCAGAATCCCTTCATCATTCGATTTACCAGATTCAGCGTATTCGTAATCCATGCTGAGTGGGGAACCTTCTACATCTGGTGGCAGTGACGTCCCTGGGGGTGTCGCAGGTCTATTCCGAAAGTAGTCCTCTAACTGCGCGATAAGAAAGGGTGACTCGGTCACTCTGAGAACGGAAGACTTGATCCGGAATGATGGCTGCGGAGGGTGAGGCTTATATAGCCCCCGCGGGTTCCTAATAGGTGCAGGTTTGTCCGTCAAATAAACCAAAGTATCACCATCCGGAAGCCACAATTCCAAATCCTAATCACAATAAATCACTCAGTATTGGCTCCGAGGAGAATTATTAAGTAGGGAAAACGTAATAAAAATGCAATAGAACCATACCCTCTTCCCTTTAATCCCGGCATCCCAAACCTCACCGCGCCTACCTCCGCCTTCCCATCGCTTGACATAAACCCTCTCCTCCAACCCACCTCCCGGCAAACCAAATCCAAGTCCAAACCCAACATCCTTCTTCGCAGTCCCTCCCCCGACGGCCAAGCGCCCACGTATCTTCTCACTATTCGAGTCGAAAAAGCGCCTCAAACTCGATTTCCTGATCTTTGGCGAAGATTGATACTGCAGGCTATTTCTCGAGCTCCCAGAAACACTCGACGTCGATGGTGTCATAAGGCCACCATGACCAGGCTTGGCAGTGCCTTTCCGAGCATGGTTCTCTCCAGGCGTGGAGCCCGAGGATATTTTGTCGAGCTTTACTCGCGCACGAGCGGATCTTTGTGCCATTGCTGTAAATTTGTCTGTCTTCCTGTGTGTTCTCTTATTTCTCTTCTACCAATAACTCACCCCCGAAAGAAATGAAAGTGACCTCGATAGGGTGTGCGGTTTGATATAGGAAGATGAGAGATAAGGGTGGGAGACAAATTTTAATTTAAAAAAGAACACACGAGGTATGGGGGAAGTAAGGAATGCAGGAAAGGGGCGGTAGCTAAGAATTAATACTTGGAGGGTAGGTAGGTAGGTAGGTGTAAGTAGGCAGGGTTGGGGTGATACCGGTAGGTAGGTAGGTTTTCTCGATGCGGCTGAGATATTTCAAGGTTGGTAGAGGGAACTTAGCGAATGCTGTGAAACAGTTCGGGCTAAGTTAAACGAAGGCGACCAGAATTTAATCACAAAACCTCTCCCACTTTTGTAAGATATTGGCTTGACTTTTTTCCTTTTCTTTTCTCCCTTTTCTACCCGGCCATAGAAGCTGTAACCTCCCGACAGAAAGTTAAAAAAAATAAGACAAACAAATGCACACACAAAAGCAAGTAAGGACAAAAGATGGAATTAAAAGCAAGCTGAACCGAGCTGGAACTGGAGTGAATGAGCTTATCCTCCTTAACCACCGACGAATGCAATCAAGAGTCGTGGGGTGAGATTGAAAAAATAAACGAGCCCAGACAGTTGGGAATAGGGTCTTGTGGGACAGTGATACGGTATGGAAGGAGGTGATAGATGTGTGAAGTAAGCAAGATGACAAGATAGAGAAGGGGAGGGGGGGGGAAGAGGAAAAAGAGAGAGATGGAGAGAGGAAGAATATTAACTGCAACTATCACTTCACCATCATCCACATCCCTTACAAAATGAAGGAAAGTAATAGTCTAATAGTACCGTATGATAGAAGAAGGGGGTATGTGTGGTAAGGTAGGTGAGTAGGTAGGAAGGAGGGGAAGAGGAGGAAAAAGAAGTAAGGGAAGCTCTCCGAACTCCGTAACGTTACCGTACTATGGAGTTCCAATGGACAGCTCCCCTTCCCTTCCTTTCCTCTCTCGCTTGCAAGCAAAGCGGCGGGGAGATCGCCGGCCAAACCACATAGAGACGACGAATGCGAATCCCGATCTCACTCATTCAATCGCTCACTCATTCACCCACCACAAAAAAGAAAATAGTTTATCCAAAAAAGTTTTGATATAAAAAAAAAAAGGAACTCACCGAAGAGATTAATAAACCAACTCCTCACTCGCCTAAGCTGAATAGTAGTTGAAAATACTCCTTTTGCGTCTTTGGAAAAAGAAAAGATGAAAAGAAAAAAAAAGATGAAACTGGAGAATGGCAAATATCGTAGACTATGTACGATATGTTTTTCTTTTTGTCCAATGTCCTAGGTAAAACTGGTCAAGTTAATACCACCATACCACTCACTATCATAACACAAGCTTTCAAATGCCGATATGTTTACTGTATAATATTAGAACAAGTTGTTATAATAATAAAAAAAAAGGAAAAGGAAATGGGAAATATTATACACATGCCTGGTTGTAAAATATGGGACGATGAAGGAGAAGCAAGAAGAAGATGGTGGTTACCGTAGGTACTGTATCTGCGGAAGGAAAAGCGCACGAGTAAAGTTTTAATTGTGGAGATTAGGCCAACTTATCAACACGTTAATTATTCGCCCTCTCATGTGTGCTCACTTATGTGGCTTTCGAAATTCTTGGTCTGGTTGGCAGGAAGAAAAATAGAAGGAAAAAAAAAAAAAGCATACCAGTAACTTTAATACCAGTAGGGTATTTCATGAATAAATGGTGAGGGTAAGAAGTTTGTCTTTACGGTAATTGACAATCCACTCACCGTACCCCTTTGGTTTGGTTTGGCTTCTCCACGCGAAAAAGAAAAAAGAAAAAAAAAAAAGAAGGAACCGCTAGTCTTTCCCTCTTCCGCCGCCTCCGAACAAACAACACCCTCCCTCCATCAACCCGAGACCCAGGGGGGCGGGGTTTTGGTTTTACCAATACATTCCCTTATCTTGTGCTTCGCCGACGACTCGTGTGCGAGGAAGGAAAGCAAGGATTCTCAAGGCTTGGTGGGGGCAAAGTGGAAAAGGAAGGGACTGACTTCACATCGGAGATCGCCGCCATCATCCGGGCGCCTCTAAACAATGATAAAGCAGCGGTTTTCCTTGCAAAAAAAAACTAAAAAAAACTACCGTACCGCACAAGACAACCATGAAATTGTTGACCATGAACACTTTGAATGAAATCGCGGTAATAGTAAGTCGATCGTGGTCGGGTTGAGAAATATCTAAAATCCTTTCCCCCGGTTATTCTGTGACCTTTTCGCTGTATGTACAAGTAGAATACGGTACCGTACTATACTTCCCATTCCACAAGAAAATATCATACAAACCCAACCCTGAACCTCGTAAACGGACCCCATCCCACCCCCAGTACAATATAAATCCCCAAGAAATGAAGGAACCTCGGACTTCAGGGCGCTATTATAATTTTCCTCAAGGTTGTGAAAGGGACTCGAGATCTCCCAAAAAAATTTTCGGAGTCTGATTGCGCAATATAGCCTTCGCCGGAGGCCGTACTGAAAGTTTCGCTCCAAAGAATCAGATATACTGTGAATTCCTCAGCTCGTGGCTTGCCAAGTGCTAATTAAACAGAGAGCTCTGAAAAAATGAAAAAAAAAAAAACAGATTCGCAACCTTTCGGAAAAAGTACAATAACATACGAGTACTCCCCTTTCATTCCCTCCCGTTCTTCTCCCGTTTGTTTTCGTCCTACCGTTTATTCATTTACTCTTTCGACCGGGTTATTAACGCCTCGAGAGAGAGAGCGCGAGAGAGAGGTCTATTCGCTACTCACACCGTGATTTTGTAACACAGGTAAGCTCTGCCCTGTCAAAACAGCTTATCGCGCAGTGCGAAGGCCAATTTCTGAAACAACCTCGCATGCCACTTTGTTAAAAAAAATCCCGATGGAGAAACTTGATGGAATGGAAATCTCCCACCTTATTACAGCCCGGATGAACTTTGCAGGCCCCGGTGAGTCGGTCTTATGCATCACGATTTGTCACTCGTATAACGATCGGAGTGAATCCCTCTTCATCCTTTAAATTCTTGATGAGATCGCTAAGAGAAGGTTTTTCCCCTCTGCAAATTCATATATCCTTTTTGCACCGGCAAGATTACCTACTGTAATAAATTATTGCGAGAACAGCATGTTAGACAGGGTGATGCGGGATCGAGGAATCACGGATGGTGCGTACCTTAAATCACTAACTGGACCTTACGGCTTCAGACCCGAGCAAATCAAACTAGCAACTAGGCTGAAAGGAGCAATCGTGACGTATAACCACTCGGCTTTTCTCCACAATCCCGTCACCAACCTGGTCCCCCCGGAGATTTATCAATAGTAGGGTAATGCGCCGAAAATTTCCCTTTGAACACTGCCTACCATGATGAATGATTGAGTCCCTTTGTGGAAAAATTGTGGTATCGGAGGTTTGGTTTTTGTGTCTAGCATCTCAAACCGCCATCTCTATTGCTCGCTTGTACAGGTACCGGTACAGTATTGATCTGGGGGGGGGTTTTTTTTTTGAATCAGTTCGGCTCGAACTCCAGTAGAGGTTATTCGCCAAAGGTCGCGACCACACTCGAGTGCGGAGTACAGTCGCGCCCTGTTGTCCCGGACCTCATTCTACCGGATTCTTCGTTGTCCCGGATGAATCTCTGCGAATTCTGAATTTCTTCGCACCAAAACCTGATCTGTTGTCCCGGATCATTCGCTGTCCCGGACAGATTCTTCGGATTTTGACCATCCGGGACAGCGGGGTGCGACTGTAGCTGAGGGTATCATCTCTAACTTTAAACTGGGAAAGGATCAGCGGTGCTCTGGGCATTTGTACTTCATAAATCCAGAGTCTTTAAAACCCGTACTGACTGAGTTCTGTAGGATTGAAGTTTGGATAACAGAGGACTGGGCAACTTAGGGATTGTTATTGCGACGACCTGGGTGTAGAAGGGGCTAGCACGCTAACCAGCAAGCTTGGCCTAGAAAACTTATTAGATATTATCTGTGAAAGCCATTGCTAACTCATGGCAAAGATAATCTCTTATAAAATGCCCGAAAGATGGATAGCGATGATATCTATTCTGACTCCACTCTGGCTAATACCTTGTTCCATTTCCTTTCTGTTCAACCATTGGCACGCTGAGATCTACTACCGGCACCATGCCTCGCGTCGCTTCATTAGCTCAAAACCAACCTTATGCTGTATCCATAGTAAAGGTATACTCGGCCAGAGGGAAGAATAGCAGCAGATTCGCTACCGGTAATACAAACTCACAAGGCCCTCCACGTTTTCAATCAGGAAGTTCGTAAACTTTCCACGTGCAGAGGACCGCCGGAAAATCCCAGAAGCGCCGCCGGCGGGTAGCTTATCAATATCTGGGGTATTTGTTTAAAAGATTTCTGTAAGTAAGAGAGTCTACTGAGACCGGTGGAAGCCCAGCGCTAGTGTGAGTTAAAAATGTTTGACAATTTGGCGGCGGTTGACAAAGGATTTGTTCACAATGTCAGGTGTCGCGACCCTTCCTAAAGCACCTAAGCAAAAGTCTTGGTGATTGCGTGTTTCAACGATCGCGACAACGGCAAACATAGAGTAAAGAAATTGCAATAACTCAACCACAGATGATTCAATTGATAAGAGATTAGAGAGAATGAATTTTAGGACCAGCCTTTACACATAAATGAAAAAAAAGAAGGAAAAAAGAATTTCTAGTATCTTGTGTACCAGCCCTTTGCTGCAATTATAGCCTGAACCTGGTCAGGCATTGACCTCCACAACTGCTCAAAAAACCCAGAAGGTATGGTATCCCATGCTATAGGTAATGCCTCAGCTAGCTTCTCCTTGACCTTCTGAGGGCCACCAGGGGTTGAAGCAATATCAGGATACTGAATCTGAAGTCTTTTCTTAAGTTCAACCCAGACATGTTCAATAGCATTTAGGTCAGGGGAATGGGGGGGTGTTCAGCCAGTTCAATTCCATTCTCCTCAAACCAATCTAGCACTGCCTGAGTAGTATGGACAGTAGAATTGTCTTGCTGAAAGATAGAATTACCAAGGGTGTTGCAAACACAGGTTAGGACCAGGATAAGACAAATTTCCAACAACCTGAGATAGACCCACCAGTCTACTGATTTTACAACCAAGGGTACAAAGGTTCCCCGGTTTCTGCTCCAGAAGTACCCCCAGACCATCAAAGAAATACCCTTGCCCTTTCCAATCCCTCTAACACACTCTGGATGTCACTTTTCAGAGGCAGATCTGAAGACCCATTTTTGCTGTGAATTGCAGCTTCTTTCAACAGAGCATTCATCACTCCAGATCACCCCTTCAAAATCCTCAGTAGTCCAATTTTGGTGTGCCTTAGCCCAAGCTAGCCTCTTTTGAGCATGCTCTGGTGTCAGCTTCACTCTTTTCTTAGCTAGCCACTTCTTAATACCACTCTCTCTTAAAGCCTGGTCTACAGTAAATACTGAGACTTTAGGTACTAATATTTGCCGGAGCTTTTCCCTATTCCAGTCTCTATGGATCCTTGCACCTCGTACTAAAGATCTCTTTACTCTCTGGGAGAGCAGGGGTGGTCGACTAGAGCAGGGAAGGTTGTCAATTGAGCCCTACTTTGATGACTGGGCAAGGAAATTTCTGATTGTTGACCATGGATGGCCAACTATCTGGCCAACGATAGATATTTTTTGAAAAATGTCAAAAAAAAAAAAAGGCAAGGATCATGCCTTTCTCAACTTGGGTAAGCTCTTTGCGTGATGCCTTTGGTGCCATAGTTGCTGCTATCATGAAAATTCGATCGGCCTTCTTGGTAGTACGGTTGCGTTGTTTTCGCTTATCTACTGTTTTCACCAAGACTTTTGTTTAGGTGCTTTACTTTACCCAATTCGATTAACACCTCTTACTAAAATTCTCGGCTTGATGACAACATCCGAACCTTTGGCACAAGATACCGCTTGAGGATATAATTTGACTACAGTATTTTTGCAAAATGACATTTTTGGAGTTTGCCATTGGCAAAATTACTAGCGATTTCCACAGTAATTATTTGGTGCGAAAATAATTTCTTGTGACGAGATTGTGCTGGTTATCCGCTAATATTCCATGTGGGGCAGTTTCGAGTTATCTATCTCTCTCTCTATATATATATTAGTGGTGCTTTTTGTGCATTTTTGATCAACTGCAGTAGATCACCTCCATGCAAATGGGTTGAAAGGCCGATAAACCCCGCTGGTGAATCTATCATGCGAGGAAATGTCAAAAGTTGACATAACACCGTGGCCCGCGACCTTCGCACCAAGACTGCAGAGAACCTTGCTAGAACCGAAAACCCAGTTATTGAATGGTTACATCTCAGGGGTATGCAATTCACTCCTTCCTATACCGCGCGGTAATGATACGGTAGTCTCAGGTGCTCGGTAGTGCGTAGATAACACAACGATTCAGTGCGGCACATAGAGTGACAGAAAAAAGTAAGTTCAACAAAAGCAAGTGCACGATGTATACTTCCCTGGTACCAAGATAACCACCCTCCAACAGCGGGGGCTTGATTCAAATCATGTCTGTGATGACACTGATAACGCCGCCGAGAGGCTGAACGCTCCATCTTGTGATAGTATATTTATCTCACATGAGTTATTCTTGAAATCAGTTGGAAGTCCTGAGGGTCCCACCAGGCAAGGTCTGAGACCATATCTACCGTATGATACGCGTAAGCATGTCAACGCTCATTTGAACATTTCCACTCCTTTGCAGAGGAGTCTTCCCATGAGGGAAGTTTCAGGAACAGAGTGCACCTTTGTCCTTCAGAAAAGCCAATTGGTTCAAATGCCTGGTAGTGAAGTACTCGAGTAGGACCAATTGTGGGGGTAACCCCAGCGCGCATGCTAGTGGTTGTGCTGATGGAGGTAGTTACGAGCAATCTTATTGGTAGAGATAAGGAGAATGAAAATGCACTTGTTATTAATAACCTGCCTAGAGCGGTGAGCGGAAGCGATAGTGCCTATAGGGAAGGATTGCCTGTGATCTTGTGTGGTCTGAGGGCCGTCATATATTATCACTCTGTGAGGTTGGAAAGTATGCTGTTGTGAGAATATTGGAATGGAATGATGATACGAAGAAGTGATTAATTGCTTGAGAAACGAGAACGCCTAATTAACTCAAAGGGAAGGGCGAAAGACCCTGACTATCTACTGTTGGGAGCGAGACAAAAAGGTCGAGCGAACAATAACAATAACAAGGGAAAGAAAAGTGAGAGAAATGCAAGGAGGTATCTTCAATAGTGCTAGATGATCTAGATGTGCGGTAAGGTTTGATGTAAGGAGAAAAAGCAATAGTACGAGTGACACCACAGTAGTGCCAGAAGTATGTTTCAACATATGCGACGCAGTAAAAATTGAAGTAACATGGCAGAAAAGCTGCCTCCCTAAGATAATATTTTTTATTATTTGATTGGGCTTCGCCCAATCATTTCATGGCTATTGCTTCAAAAATCACACATATTACGAATGTTAGGTCAGGGTTACAAATAATGATAACATGGCCGAAAAAAAAAGATAAAAACCAAAAACACACACCAGGTGACATGATTACATAACACGATTACTTAAAAGGTTAGGTATGATAGTACCTCTTAATTTTTCCGGCGCATTTCCCTCGCCCACTTCACACCTCTCGGAGGCGTTCCTTGTTTTATGTTGCTAGATACCTATATTGCAGCTTTAAAAACTGAAATAACGTTAGCCTAATCTTGAATGTAAAATAAGGAAGAATCTGTGGGGAAATACACACACTTCCACACGGCCAAGCAATAAACATGATCAAATAGTAATTTCCCTTGATCCCAACAACGACCGACCACCAAAACAAAGATACTTCTCTCCCGATCCGTTCAACCTCGAACTTGTGGATCTAGCTATGCTAGAGCAATTCAGACATTATTAGAAGATGCGCCGGATTTAGAAACAAGGGGACACATACCCAAGAAGACCCAACAAGCAGGGGAAAAAGATTGAAATGGCATAGACCAAATCCCGGCATTCAAGGTAAAGGCTTGAATGCAGCCAGCTTGGGAGGCAGTCATCGACTTCAAGAGTCGAAGGTTTTGGTGATTGAGTTGGATGGCGAGAGCCAGAGTTTGAAGTTTTCTTCCCGAATGCCCTGGGCTTCGCAGGATTGTTGAAGGACTCGAGACGCATTCTCGAGCTCGGTGGAAGATATTCAATGAGCTTTGGTTGGGAATTGAGCTACATTTCTGAATGGATTGTTGATGGTGTGAGAATTGGGTTGAATTCTTTTTTTGGATGATGATTAGTGTTAGGCACGAACCATACATGCCACAAACTAACCAAAAGCTCCTCATTCCAACGATACCAACCTTCCCCGCTCTTCTTCTTTGTCTCTGATCGACTTCTTTTAATTGGCAGCCACCAGTCCCAAAAATTATAGACTAATGCTTCCTGAAAAAACCTCTAATGTACTGGCAAGCCGCCAGGAATTATCCCCTGGTTGTGTACTGACAATAGCAAAACATCTTTGCCTTTGCCCTGGGTCATGCGGAGGCATACTCTGGCCAGCATAACCGCCGATGTTTGCTGACTAGGAGATGGTGTCTGGGCAGCATTTGGATCATGAAGTGCTAGTTGATAAACTTTGCTCTTATAGTTTAAGCTATCAACTGTTGAGGCATTCCGATAAATGAGTTGAGTTGAGTCGGTCATTGCACCTGAAAACAAGCCTAATACACAAGCTCTAAAGAAAACACATTGGTAAATCCAGTAAGGTGAAGACGACTTAGGAGGGATTTTACAATGCTAAGCAAATAAGTGTTACTGCCTCAAATTCTCACATCGCATTCGAGTGACGTTTGATGAATTCGTGAAAGCTCGAGCTGGCTCGAGCCTATTCACGTTGTCCCTACGAGCTCAGCCGGCTTGTGTCTAACACTTATGATGAGGGAAAAGGAGATGTGCTTAGTTGCAAGCTTGTGGATTTGTTTGTTGACTGTGAAGAAATGTTGAAAATTTAATAACAGAGAGTAGTGCTAGCGTGAGCTGATAGGGAACGAGGGCAACGAGGACAACACCTACACCTGCACCTTTTTTTCTTTTTTTCTTTTTTTCTTAAAAAAAAAACAAAAAAGAGCCAGGGTACTCATGACCTCAAGCCATCGACCCTGATTTTTCTAGGGTTGTGCAAGTAAATTGACCAGTAGAGTAGATACTTGAACCTAGTTTTAAAGGCTAAACAGAAAGTCTGCCTACTCTTGAAAGCAAAATTTGGGAGAATCTCCGGGGAAGTAAGTGAAATTCCCCAAGAATCGTGCCCTCGGAAATAAGGTGATAAGAACGTGAGCCGAAGGTAATTTCCCTTATCCCAACAGTGCCCGGTAGCAGAGCCAGTTGGGGCTTCGCTTCGGTTGCCACACAACCCTCCGGATATAGTTCTGCTATGCCAATTCAATCATCACTGGAACCTCCACTGGATTTAGAAGAAATCGAGGATTTACCAAGGAGACCAGGCAGACAGTGGGAAAAGATTGGAAAAACATAGGTCAAATCCCTGTGTTCATCATGGTCACCACATCTTGCCACTCGGTGCAGGCAATGTTGATGAAAGCTATCGAAAGATGAGCAGCAAATGTTTGCAAGATGGGTGTGTGTAAGAAACGGGGTTTTTTTTGTATTTTTGGGGATAATTGTTTACTAATTGATATACACAAAGGAAAACCGCAAAGTCGTGTTTTGGTATTAAAGTTATGGAGTAAGCAGAAGCGAAAAAGTGTTTTCGTTATATGTGGAGAAACTAGAGGGGCTTAAGATGGCTTCGGGGAGACTAAGATTCTGCGAAAAGCGCTGTATTTTGCAACCAAGAGAGAAGGACGAAGGAAGTCCGGAAATTCAAGAATACTACCGGGTTAGGAAAGTCTACACTGACCGGAGCTGTGCGAGTAGATATGTTAGATTTCTGAGAACGGATTGCTCCCTATAAGCAGTAGAGAAACCCTTCATGTCCTTTTATAAATTCCCTTCACAATCTCCAAAAAGCTGATCTTGAGTGTTTACAATAAGTAGCCATTGTATAGTATCCCCTTCATTCATTCAACAAGAAATAAACCGAACCACCAGCAATTACACAAACCCGAATCATATGTGGTGATGCCACCCCCGCCTGAGAATAAAAACAAAAGCACGAAAAAGTTATTAACAATCTATGTAAGGGATTCTTGGAGGAGAAGGGGTTGCAATACCCTACTTTACACTTCATCCCAACCTAGAAAAATTCAATAAGGTTACTACTGTGTCTTGAAGACACTCGATTATCTTTGAGGATCTAATCTGATAAGAAACATTGGATGATGACGAATACTCCAGGATCCAGTATTTACCGGTGTTGCCAAACGGAGGTCCTGGAATGGGCTGATATATTTATCCATGGCATAACCAAATCTCCCCAGAGGGTTAGACAAACCCCACGTACCAAACAAACAACAAAGTCAAACCAAGGTTATTGAAGAGTTATCTTTCTCACTGCATTCAACCTTGAATGCTCCTCTACTGACATCCCATATCCACAGATCTTCGTGCACCCAGTGATGCACAAGGTGAGTGATGTCTAGAATGTGGAAGAAAATGACATTGTGTATGGATAATACATTCCCCACTCTATTTGCGCAATTTAGACTTGATTTTTCGAACAGGTGCAGGAGCACGGAATATTCCTGGAAGTTTCCGATAAAGCTGGTTGATCTCCGTGCTTGCAGTTGCAGTGGTTTCAGACCTTCCTAGCCATGGATCGCACTCCGCTGCTAATCTGAGATCCGCTACCCTGCCGCCGAGAGTTTGTGGGCCATATCACACGAATATAATATGCGGGGGGGAAAAAAAAAATCTAGACTTCAAGCAAGGGGAACGATGGTAGTTATATTTCCTTGGTTAGGATAAGTATTTCCGCTGATGTCGGACCAGCTGAAGGTTTTTTCCCTTCACCCACGTATCCTCAAAAACTAACCCCATACCTTTCAGTTTCTTGAAGCTTGTTTGCTTTTCATGGTTCCGAGACGTTTTTGATCGTCCAGAGAGATTTACATTTTCATTCCAGGATTTTAGATCTACGTGGGGCAGGACAGTGGTCTAGGACCTATCAAGCCCTGCTTTCTAGTAAGTGATAATTGATCGATGATCACAGACCTAACAAAAGATTCGCTCAAAGAATTCCTGTTTTTTTCTGAAAGGTTTCCGGGCCAATGGCAAAAGTTGAATAGGGCTTACTGTCGATACTTGCAATATGGATATCACGGCACAAGAACATTGGGATCGGTCGGACCATATCAGGAAAAGATCTGGTGGGTTGTCTGTTCTAAATGGAGTTAGAATTCTCCGGAATCCTGTTGGATGGAGATCAACGCTTTGGAGCACGGTTATAATAGGTTTACACGCACTTTCAGGGGGCTTTCGAGATGGCTTCTTTGCTCATACCTCAACGTCGATATCACTCATGACGGCATCACGAAATAGCGAGGGGCGAAATTCATGAAATGCTATACCAAAGACCCACTTGAGCAGTGGAATTATTGAAATTGGTAAATGAAGGTTCTTTTCTCTGTGCCAAGATGATAAGACATGCGGGGCAGCACTAGAATTACTAGTAGTAGTGGTCAAAAGTCAATTACGGGCCGAGCGCGTCCCCGTTCTTCCGAATATTACCCGGCTTTCCGCTTATAGGAACCATCGATGGCCCAGAACCAAGAATATCCTTTAAGATCATTTGAAGCTCACCTTTATCAAAGAAAAGGTACTTCGGGGTGTTAACAATGCAGTGGACGCAACTTACACCTCTATGGTGCGTTTTGTACCTTTAAGTAATCAAAGGCCTTCTACACGCGCGTTTGCCCCGCATACCAAGGGCTAAATGGAAGTTGCAGGTCATGACTTTAAAAATTTAGAACAGGCAGGCGCTTCTACGAAGGGCCCGTGGACTGCAATTGGGACATCCCCCTAGAATGTGACTAGGGAAGTAATTCACACATGGTATCTTCTGTTATAGGCTTACAGTTGAGGTACATCAAAAATCAGCCTGTATCTTACATACTTGAGGCTTTAGGGTGCCTTAGAGAGAAGAGGATATCGTCTGGTTTAACTTAAGCCGCCAGTCCAAGGCTTTAAAAATTACGGACTAGATTCAACCATGAAGAAGACAAGCTTTAACTCTCATCACCGTGGATGGCTTATCTTGACAGCTTGGCACATTTTGGACATTTAGGGGGGCAAGTTGGTAGGCAATTACGATTCTAGTGGGAAAATATGTGCCTCTTTCCCTTTCGTATGGTCTTTTTCGATACAGGTTCAACCTTGGTTTTGATCCTCAGAAGAGATGCTTTAATCATGAGTTAGAATCCCTGATACATGTCATTCCAGAAACATACCGTAGCCATGACGACCCTTGTCTCCGTCTACCCGCAAGGTGAGCTTTTCTCCTGCAACATAATACAAAGTCGAGTCTTGTCCATTTCTGTAAGAAGTTAATTGTGTTACTGAGTACTAGTGCCAGTGTCACTACGATTCTGCTACTGTTGCATGGCAACAGCAGGGGCGAGAGTGCCTGTAGAAAGGAAAGCCGGCGGCCGGCTTGGCGGACATTCAGTCGGCTGGATAAGACATCCTGGGAAGACAGCACTTTACCCCAACCACAAGCCACCTGGAGGTACAGACTCTTAGTATCAGAGCCTGTAGTTAGGGAAGTACTAGTAACATCTACTAGACTATATATGGAATACGTATATATCTAAGGTTTTTCCAAGGCGCGGGAGGAGGAGGGAAAATCATTCGTTTCCGGCAGCAATTCGGTGCTCTACTGCAGCTAATAACGGTGAAACAGGGGTGAGTAGGGTTTCTACTACTCCTGGAGGAGTCCTCAGACCATCGTTTAAATAATTCTACCGAATCCAGCAACCCAAGACTCCAGATAAATGTCTTCTCGAACATGAATTCCAGGTTGGGGACGTATCCGCGAGTCCAAAACGCCCCCTCGAAACCACCATGAAACGTAAAACCCTCTTCTGGGGATTCATACCGTTGCACCACCTTGGTAGTATTATGTTTTTCTTTCCCTTTTCCACGAACAAGTGAAGAAATATATCACGAGCACCAATATCAGACTACTTTTTAACTCTCTTTCCCCCCAACCCCCCCTTTATGGAAGACTTATTAGAGGTTTGCTCTTTCGGTTGCTAAAAATTCAGTACAAATACCTTTGGGTGCCCCCCGCGCGTTTAGCTATTGTGGGCTAGGCGGGTGGGATAGTCATAGGATGCTAGCTATGAGCGTTCATGCGATAGCACTCGCACTCGATGTCGTTCTTTTCTTGTCGCTCTTTACGGATGCACAGAGGGTGCTTGTGGTCTCGGTGGGAAGGGAAGGAGAGGAGTTGGCTCTGAGGTTTAGTCCTGAGGAAGTCTATGCGAATGTTGGGGATCAGGTTCAGTTCCAGTTTTACCCATTGGTAGGTTATTCTCTTGTCTCCCAACGAGGAATCGCAAAACTCTTTTTTTTACTATTATAATTGTCACAATGGGGCGGTAAAACTTACACATTGGTGATATAGAATCATTCGGCTGTACAGGCGAACTTTGAGAGACCCTGCGTTCCTATAAGCAATATTACGACCGGTCAAGGGTTCTTTCCGGGATTTAGACTGCTCCCGTTGGATACAAAAATAGTTGGGATGCCCTCATATATTAGTCTGTTTGCATTTGGTTGTTATATGTTCTAACAGGGTGGCTGAGATTAGATTACTACGTTCACCGTTAACATCACACATACGGATCCGATCTTTTTCTATTGTTCGCAAGGCCGGCATTGTCAACAGGGTTTTGTAGGCGTCATAAACCCGTTAGTGCACCCTACTGCCATTTATGTTTGCTTAGTCGCGAGATCTAACGTGTATGACAGAACGCCCAAGAGATCACTCGAGGGATTCAAGGCATCGGCATCCCTAGCTCCGGACAACTTATCACCCGGAGAGAGACCGTCTGTCCCGACAATAATACCGACACCGCGATCTTCAAATAGGTTCAATTTTACTAACGCCGACAACGACAAGACAATAACAAACGTAGGGGCGATTGTCGGGAGTATCCTAGGCGGAGTGATATTTTTGGTTATACTAGTCACGCTCGTCGTGTTTCCGGTGATGCGGAAGAAGGGCGACTAAGGGAGAATAACAGAGGGGTGGGCGCAGGAAGGTATGTCATCGGGCGGCCAGACATGGTAAAAAGCAGTAACTATGGCATGGGTAATTAATCCCCTTGGAATTGGCTCTTAAGCATCAATACTGATCATGAACAAATAAACAAACAGGCACCGTTACCGTATAAGTTAAATACCTACCTGATTATTCCGCTTCTTGTTTCTCTTCCTTTCAACCTCGAAAGTAAGAAACTCATTGAACACCTGGTTGGAGATCCAGAGGGTCTTGTAAAATATTTATTGAACCTCTCCTTGGTGAGAAATCAAGCTATTGTTAAATTTCGTTCTGTTTGCATACTTGTATCTATGATTAGGACAAGCGGCGCTGGTTATGGGGGATGTCATTCACGTCGAGACGATATTTTGTAAAATTTAATGTTATCATGGCCTGGAAAGCCATCAATTGATATTGATCTGAAGACTAAGAAGGAGGCGATCGAGGAAGTCTGTGCATCCGTGAGCCTGAGAATAGGATAGAGGAGTGCAGTAGGCGATTGTCCAAAGCACAGTAAGGAAGCAAAAAAAAAGAAAGGAACCAGGAGAGAGAGAGAGAGAGAGAGAGAGGGTATCGTACTGTACAGAGTACGCAATCCAGATTAGAGATCTCCCAGGCAGCTTGAACCCCCTAACTTAGGAGATTACCACCGGCAGGCAATGGAAGCTTCCTCACCGAGGAAAAAAAAAAACTATTATCATACATACCTGGAAAAGGAATTGCTTTTACATCTCATTCCAGCGCTATCATCCATCCATACTACAAAAACCCAACTCCCACTCCCGATTCTACTTGTAATTAATTAACCTCCAAATTACCCAACATTACAGCAACTATACTTTACAATCTCCCCCCCCATCCTCCTCCTCTTCAACCAGCAAGTACTACCATATGATAGATTAAATAAACCCCCTCCCCTTCCTCCTTTCCTTCCTTCCTTCCAAACTCCCCGGAGAAACAACCACCCATCAAATGGTAAACTGCCACTTTCTACACATACTCTCCAAAAGCACCCCCTTAACTTAGGCACAAAGTACATTAACCTTTGTTTTTCTTTTTTTTTTTGGGGGGGCAGATAAAAAGGTTCGTGTAACGTTAGTATAAGGGTTAGGGTTACGCGGCGGAACTAGGGTCTGTTCCGGATTTTTTGGGGGCTTTAAGCTACCGTACCCCGTGTAGACTACCGTAGGCTTGGGGGTTTGTTGTGGAGTGCTTACGGGGTTGGGTTGGGTTAAGGTGAGAAAGGGGGGGGTTATCGTACTGGGATTTTTTTGCTTTTTGGCTGGGTATGAGTATGGTACAATAAAGTACTGGGGGTAGTTGATAGTTTTGAGAAGTTCGAAGCTTGGTGTGAGCGTTTTTGTTAAGTTGTGTGTATGATACTATAATTTTTTTTTTCCCCCGAATGGTTGAGTTTGGTTGGGATTTGTCGACTTTTGAGAAGTGGGTGATCTTGGGGTTTGTAATGTATACGGAGTCTTGGCAGTGATTGGGTTTGCCTGGACTCGGGAGGGCTCTGATTTTGGTGGGTGTTTTCGGCTTCTGGGGTGCTGTAGGAGGTATCATGATGTAGTGTGCAGTACAGTATTGTGAGTGGTGTTAATCTACTGTGATGGAGTGGGGGAAGTTGTTTGGATACTGTAGGATATGGGGATACAGTTGATGTCAAAGCCCTCTACCGTGGCATGTTCTCGCATACTCTACAGCGTATTGGGGTATAGTACCGGGAAATGGCCAGCGGAAGTATCGAATGTTCGTTGCTTTGGCTTTACTCATTGAATTCTACCATATAACCGGTGGCTTGTGCTGGTTGTTTACAGGCGGGCGGGATGCTTCAGATTGTCTTGGAGCGCTTACTCTGCTTTGTACGGACAAAGTAAGAGAAGCAAACTGATGCGACACAGAACAATAAGTCAGGACCTTAACCATTGAAACTGCTCCGGTTTTTCCGGTAAGAAGCAAATATTGTGCTACAGAACGTATGGTATGATATGATACGGGGTTTTTTCTTTTCTTTTCAGAAGAAAAGGAGGAAAGCAAAATCTTGCTGCGATTGCTAGCGCAGCTCTTGTCGACTGACTACAATAGCCTCCTACAGTAGTACGGAACTTATCCAAACACTGTGCGCACGCCACAAGTGTTGGATAAATAGTAGGAAACCTTTCCCCTTCTTGCTTGCTTGCCTGCCCTCCTTCGTTTACTAGCGCCGTCACAATAGAAAAAAAGAAAATCTAGCAAATAACTAGCCTCCCCAGTTCCCCTAGGTTCGTCTAAATCTTATGTTATAAAAACTACCTTACATACTCTAGCGTACCATTATCGTAATACAGTAGCTTGGGAGCTGGGAAGTGAGAAACCCGGTCTGGCCGATACATAGATCGTGACTCGGACGGATCAATTGTGCTTCCTATATATTGTATGAGTGCGTCTTCCTGGAGTTGGGTTGGGCTGGGGTTACACAAGGCTTGACAGCCAGAAACACGCTAGGGGGATTTTTGATGAATGGGGAAATTGGCGTGTTGTCATGTGCTTTTTTATTTTATTTTGTTTGGTTGTTTTTCAACTAGTTTGGTAGGGGAACTTTATTTCAAGCACGGATTTGAGGTGGATCACGCAAGCTGCTTTTGAGTGTTTGAGTAATGATGTTAAATAGGGGGTTTGCCTTGTGGTATAGTCCTGAGGAGGTATTTGCTGGATAATTGGAGAGGCATGTAGAGTTGTATTCTTTGTATGTTGTCCCGGGAATAAAATTATTATGGTTGTAGAGAGCAAATGGATGAAGGAATTGAAGGGGGGTGTATGGCATGGTTTGGACTGATATTTGATATGTCCTCTTGGTGCCGAGTGGCTCCGTTCTAGGCTCTATGGTACTGCAGTACTCGCAGTTTAGGAGAGAAAGTGTGGTATGGTGTGAGGTGTTTATAACGTGTACCAACGGGCCTTGCAAAATGTAACGCTTACATAATCAGGGCCAGGGGTATTTTGTAAATAATTTTGGTTTTCGATAATTCGGGTTCAGGTCTTACCACCAGATAATAATAATGGATGGTATATGATTGGTGGAATACGAGGATGGGTAATAAGAAACTGTGAGAATTGAAGTAACAGAGGAAATTGGGTATACAAATAAAATAATTGCAAAAATAACTAATTAGTTGTGGAATTGAACCTCAGACCAGCAAAAACCAAAATTATTTATAAAATACCCCTGGCCCTGATTATGTAAGCGTTACATTGTGCAAGGCCCGTTGGTACACGTTATAAACACCTCACACCATACCTCCCTGTGACAATCCGCTCAGCCCAATACGCTCTCCACGGGTCTAAGGCTGCCGGAAAAGCAGTCGTCGCTCTCATCTTCCTTTACAACACCACTTACAACTTCGGTTGGTCGGGTCTATTGGTCGCCTACAGCGTCGAGATTCTTCCATACTACATCCGTGCCAGGGGTTTCATGTTGATGGACTTGGCTGTCCAAGTCGCTCTCGTCTTCAACCAATATGTCAATCCTATTGGTCTTAAGAACCTTGGATGGAAATACTACATCTTCTACTGCTCTGGCTCGCAGTTGAATTGATCGTCGTCTACTTCTGTATGTCTCCCCCTTGAAAACTCTCCCTCGAGAACAAAATTAAGAAAATAAACCAGTCTATGTCGAAACAAAGGGCCCCACTCTCGAGGAGATCGCAAAGAACTTCGACGGAGACGATGCAAAGGTCGCGCATGTGTACATCAAAGAGAGCGGCGAAGTCGTGCACTCCGACCTTACCCCCGTCAACAGCAACCGCGAGAAGTCAGGTTTCCAACACACCGAGACCACCACTGTCTAAATTGCTATCCGGTTTCGTTACATTTCTCCAATTACTCACCTTCCCACATGTTTGCCATTTACACGCGTGGTCAGAGAATACCTTATAGTTTGATTTGAATAATGTATGTTCTGCTGGTGTTGCTGCTGATTTCCCAAAGATGTCGAATGAATTGAACATACGATTGTTGATGGGAAAAAAAAAGAGAATAAAGTGCATAACTGTATATTCGAGTGATGATGTGTGATTCCAGAACTTTCCCGGTTTCTGCAATAACTTTAGCTCCCCTCCCTGGTGTTCAATCTGCCCACTCTATCTGTCCAGGTAGATGAAACAGCGATGGTCCTGAAAGTCATAATAAATTTTTGGAATTACTCTACAACACTGCATAACACAGTCGAGGTAACGTTGTCCCATTAAATTAGAATAAATTGATGCAGAAAGGGTATGTATGTAAGAGAGAGCAGTGTAGGTGGCTACATATGTAGTACCCCGCGTTCCCCGTACACATTGATTTTGTTGATTAGTGGTGGCAGTAAAAGAAAGAAGATTGCCCGGTTGCAGAAGGACAGGAGAGGACAGATGTCGGTCTGGTGCTCTAGTACTAGTATAGTCTTGGTATCATATGTCGCGTTGCACGCTCGGTATTGACGGGACGGTAGGTAGAGTAGCCGGGGTAGAATGCAGATTTTTAGGTCTGGGAGGGTTGTGTAGGGCACCGCGTTTCGAAGCCTTAGAGGTGGCCTGTAGGGGCATTAAGGAGAGAGTGTGTGAGAGTGTGAGAGGGAGTGGGGGGGGGGGGGTTCAGCGGTGCACTTTTACTCCTCGGAATGGATTTACGCAGAAGAGGGTAAGTATAAGAAGTGCTTCGCTATATCCCGTTGGCTAGTATTTGAGATGTTAACTACGGGCTAGTGATAGTGATGTGCCTGCTATACTATCTTTCCGTCTGCCTACTGAGTAAGTCACGTGCCAAGCCCTTCCTACCAAAGACTTCAGCGAAGAGAAAACATAACTCAGGTGGAAATTGGCGCAAAATTTAAGATACAAAACCAATTAGAGAATGGGCATGATAATATACCAAGTATTGGACGATCTAAAATATAATAATTGAAAGGGGATATATATATAACAACGATACTATCGTGTCCCCAGATATGTCGGTTTTAACAAATTCTGGAATAACAACCTTACACTCCTCACGAGATTGCACTCCTAGCGAGATTTTTTCCTCTAAAGGGAACTGTCAGGGTGATCAGCGATTTATTAGTCAGGAATCTCGCGATGGACGCAATCTCGTGAGGAGTGTAACGATGTTATGTTAAAAGCCTCTCACGCCTGCTCTATATACTCGAGTAACGTACTTGTACTTGTACCTTAAGTTACTGTACAAGTACTATAGCTTACGGTATTGGATCCACCTTTATGTATAGCCTTGTCGAGGTAGCGTGGTGTACTGTACTGTACGGCACAGATCTGCAGGTGCCATCTCAGAAAGAGGCTGAGAGTCAGGGATACCAAATATCATACTTTTCAGCCCTCCATTTTATACCTTCGGTCCAAAACCCCATCACCTTAAGAAAACTTTGCTCACAGGATTTTAACATCGAGGTTTCAAGTTCTTTGCACTCGCAGAAGGGATGAAGAGAAGTTTTAGTCAATACCTGAGCAATATCATCGGCTCGGTTAATAACATTGCAAATATCACGGACGAGCACTCTCAAGTTCTCGAATGGATATCACCAGTGGAATCTCACAAAAGACATCGCGAGGCCTCTGTTGCGCGTCTGGGAGGAGTGGGGGACTGGGTTCTGGAGACTCCTGAGTTTCAATCATGGCGAGGCGATGAGAACGGGAGGTCGCATGAGAAGGTCTTGTTGTGTTGCGGAATCCCGGGAGCGGGGAAGACTTTCACCTGGTATGATACGATGGTCCTCAGCTTACTTATGCCATTCAATTCCAAACGCAATCGCCGCTGACCTAGTTCCTTCTTTTTTTCTTTTTCTTTAGCTCACTCATTATAGACGCTTTATGCGATAACACGACCGTACCAAACGTTGGGGTTGCTTATCTATACTGCGATTATCGTAAGCAGGAGGAACACACATCTGTTAAGATGATAGGTAGTCTATTGAGACAATTCGTGGCAGCAATGCCGGAGGTCCTCGAGGAGCTCACCAAGGCTTTCCGTATAGCGAGGGGCCAGCTCGGGGGACGAACTCTCCAACTAGAGAGGATGATGGACATGTTCCCCAAGGTTCTCGCATCTTTTGACCGAACCTTCATTTGTGTCGATGCTCTGGACGAGTTTCCGGTGGAGCATCGAGCCAATTTTCTCCAACTACTCGGGCAGATTATTGATAAATCTCCCAACACTCGACTTTTCCTCTCCGGCAGACCTTTCATACAGCTAGAGCTAGATAATCAGTTCGGGAGGCTCGCTTCAACTATCAATATACAACTTAGACATGATGATGTCAGAAGATATCTGACCCAAAAGCTGAATGATGACCCGGTGACCAGGGCGATGGACGATGAACTTAGGGCGGAAATTATGGAAAATATGATGAAGAAAGATACCGACATGTCAGTATTCTTTTTACACACCTTTATAATTGACTTGGACCAACCAATGATATTCTCAGTTTCCTATTGCTCGCCCTGCACATTGATGCAATACTCAGGGAGGTAACCATTAGCGAGAGAAGGAAAAAGCTCCACCATATAGGGAATAGCCTGAACAATGCTTATGGCCCGACAATTGATCGAATAAGGAGCCAGTCAGAGGTTATGTCAAGACTCGGAATGGCGGCATTGATGTGGACATCTTTGGCGGAACGGCCCTTAAGCATCACAGAATTATGCTATGCTCTAGCTGTAAAAATTGGAACCACGGAGCTAGACCCTGACAACATTCCATCGATACAGACTGTTCTTGCATGCTGTCTTGGGCTAGTGGCTGTCGACGAGGAGACATCTACAGTTCGACTGATACATACGACCTTGCAAGAGCAGCTGCAAAGCCAACAGGATATCTTCGGAAGTCCCCATTCCACCATTGCCGAGGTCTGCTTAACTTATCTCAATTTTCAATATGTACAGCAACATTCAGCGCCCCTTAAGACTTCTCCAGGACGATTTTCCCTCCTTGATGGTGTCTTGGCGAGATTCCCGTTTATAAGGTCTGGTTCGCCGACACTCCCGCTCTTGGAGTATGCCTCTGGTTATTGGATTGTACATGCACAAAGAGGACTGACAGAATCCGCGGAACGGAGTACGATTGATGTTCCAAATTAATATATCCGAAGATTGTTCAGGGGACGGTTAGAGAATCTTTGGTATTACTGAATAGGACTCTGCGGGATATGGAAGACTATTTATGCTGAGTGTGTTTAAATGTATGAAGTTAGATTATTTGTGGGCACGTGGTTATGAGATGTTACTTTGATGCCCTGTACCGTTAGGCATAACGTCTTGTTTTGTCCATATCCCCTAAGTTACTATTCGGCCGGAATTTTGGTTTAGTTTTTTGGTCTTTTACTTTCATACTACCGCAGATCAGATATTTTAAAGTTAAGTTAGTATGATTCTCGTAGATACAGTGTGTTTCTAGGCAGGCTAGGGTGAGCAATCGACAGTGGGCGATGTGAGTGAAGAAAACTTTTTTCTTCTATCTGGCATTGTGTGTGCGTTTTTGTCTTCCTGAAATAAAAAGTCGCTCTGGCATTGACCTTAAGCCTTTTAAACAAAAGGAAATGAAAAGGGACTGTAGATACAGCTGTAAAGAGCTATCGAAAGTGGTTAATCTCAGACATCAACCCAGCTCTGATATTACGAGTGAGAACCGCCGTCCCACTCCCTGTCGAAATCGGAACAAAACAGCGCACGAATGTGTTCGGCCATAGAACGATGAAAATTTCGCATCCCGTCCGCTCTGCGGTAAACAAGCATCGTATCGTCCGATTAGTACTACAGTGGGTGACCATGTGGGAATCCCGGATGCTGAACTCTTTTCTTTTCTTTTTTTTTTTTTTTTGCGTACCACATGCGAGGGCTTCCTTTTTTTTTGTTTCATCGTTGCACTATTTTGTTGTTGGAGGGTTGCTGCCGTGAAGGGGCTTTCTTAAGCAGGTACTGTACTGAGATCGCCAGAGCTGCTTCTAGTTAAAGGGTTGAGGATTTTCCCCGAGATATGCAATGACTTCTCTGATATGGGCTGGAGAATCTAGTGTTAGGTGAGCTCCTGCTCAAAATATGGACTACGGTGCTGTACTAGTACTCAGCGTAGGTCAACAATTTGAGAGCTTAGTTCACGAAATGGCCAAGGAACGCTTGCAATGATGGTGTATTGTTATTTCCCTTTGGTATCATAGCTCTGCCTCATTTATTCTATGGAGATGGTTCAAATTTCAGGAGATTATCTCAGATCTCCTTTGCCAACGAAAGATGATTCGGTGACTTAAGCCCCGAGAATTGACAGAAGTCAGGCTTTAAGGTTTTTGCACGGGAATATTTGTTTCCGGAGGATATACGTGAGTGAATGGGCTAACATAGAGATATTTTAAACGTCACCTTCATTCTCCTGCACAGTACAACAACCACATACTCAAAATTCACAACATCTCACTCGGTAAATAAACAAGAGAAATCAATTCCTTTTCAGTAAACAAAGATAGCAAGCACAAGAACAAGTGACTTCAAATCCAAGGAGAAGAAAGAAAAAAACGAGATAACAAAGAAGATTGTACAAGTTAGATAAGAGAGCGCGGAAACGAATGTGTTGAAAAAGAAAACAAAGAAATCTGCCCATACGGCCCAATTCAACCCAACCTAATCTCTCCAAATCATTCCCCCCCCCCCTTTCTTCCCCACTTACCGCTAGTGGAGTTGCAGCTACTAAAGCGCAGTTCCCGTGACCACTGTCCTAGTATCTGGATTCATATCTCTCAATACGGTAGCCCTGAGTTCATCCAGTCTGGCTAGCTCCGCAGGCATTGGGCGCCGCTCCTCGACGTGCCTGAAAGTAGGCGATGGTTGTCTTGTCGGCGGGGCGGGTGGTGGAATGTATATCGTCTGTTCCTTTGGTCTCGGACTTGGATGTAACGGCGTTTCACTGGGCGGCATCATGTTAGCATTATTTCACATGGTCGGTACTAAGGAAGAAAGGAAAGAAGTAGGTACCCTTCTGCCGTCTTCTCCGTTCCCAATGCCTGTGTGTCGGCGGCTGCTGCTGCGTCGGTTTCAAGGAGCGGATCATTTACATCGTCAAAGGGCGAATTCTTGTGGAGGCCCGGAATCACAACGGGAGCCTGAGCCGGGTTGCGCACCGGGGGTACCCATTGAATGGAAGGCGGGCGGAAGTAAGGCTCACCGGGGAAGAATGGCATTCTTTTCGGAATGAAGTCTTCGTCGCGCTCGTGCGGGTCCAAGAAGCCTTCGGAGTCAGAGGAAGAAAAGCCGTCGGAGAGACCTTCCGAGCCCTCGTTATCGTTGTTACCCTGCTGTGCTGCGGGATCTTCGGGGGGGCTGCCGGTGCTGGGTGGGTCTGAGTGTTGAACCCACTTAATGGCTGGGGGATCCACAGCGGCGTCCCCGGTGCTCGGCAAGCGCGGGCGTTTGGGCTCGCCGTTGTCGATGAAGGGGCTTGACCTCTTCTTACCCCTGACCGGCAACTTCGCCGGGGGCGCGGCATCCTGCTTATGACTTAGAGAGTCCACAAGAGCATCCCCAGTAGGCGGCAGGTGTGGGCGCTGACGTCTGCCACGGCCGCCGCGGCCGCCGCGAGCACGTCTATTACCCCTACCCTTCCCCCGCCGCGGAGGGTCCGGGAGGGAAGTACCACCCGGATGTGAGAAAGTACCTTTGGTGGAGGGCGGTCCACCGCCAGCTCCTTGGTCGTCGTTATTGCCACCGGTGTTTCCGGGACGGGGGTCCCCAGTCTGTCCCTCTTCCTCTGTATCCGAGTCCGTTCGAAATTCAGCGTCCGCTGGGAAATTTTCTTCACGTATGTCCCTCTCAAGTGGCCCTAGCGCCAATCTTCTCCACCGCCTTCGGGTTTGCTCGATTACTGGGAAGTTCCTTTGTCTGATGAGCCTTATGATGCATCTATATATTCCTCTTGAAAGGCGATGAGCTCCTGCTAAACGCGTGGATCTGATTGCACGGCCGATTAGTGTGTGGTGAGGATCCTCTGCTCGGGTCCATGAATGTTGTGCGGCATCGAAGTTTTGATGCGGGCGGAATAAAGGTCTCCCAGTCTCGCTTGTATCGCGAAAGTGAAAGCCCCAGAATTCCATTATTCTATTCACTCCTAGGAAGAAACATCCCGCAAGCCTCGGGGCGGATATAATGGCGTCGTCGAAGCCAACTGACATCGGTTGTGCCTTTGCAGAGTCTATCGCAATTGCATCATTTGGGATGAGAAATTCAATGAATGTAGGATTGGCCTCAAGTTCTGCATCCGAGAAGCCCAGAATGTCCAGAAAGGTCACTGGCGAAGGTGTAAATTCGTTGTAGTTAAAACCGTTTGTGAAAAAATCGATATACCTCTCAAGTCCGGTACGATTGAGCGGAGAGCCGTCCGTCCATTGACCCTTTTTTCTACGGTCTCTGTTTACTGCCTGAGCATTCCAGCCTGGGCGCAGCAGCTCGTGGATCAATAACCTCCGAGAAGAGGGCATCGGGGTATTAAGCAACCCCGTCCGTATCACGGCCGCTTTAAAAGCTTCCGGCATCTCATCGTATAACCTTCGAAACTCGGGGGTAGGATCGGGATCAAATGGTCTCTCTGCATCAGCTACTCTGATCCCCGGAACCTTGATTACCTGCGGGGAAGTCTGAACCATTTTAAAGGTGGCAGGAGGGTTAGTATCAGGTGCAGCACCCTGAGTGCTGGACGGGAATAGACCAGTCAAAGCACGAAGCTCGCTACCTGTTGCTCGATCCCTCCCTTTCCGAGCCAGTCGTTTAGTACAAAGGCGAGTCTGCGGCGCCGCGGCGCCGGGAGCAATGGGATTGTTTTGCCGGAGCATTTCCTCAAAATCCATTGGAAATCTATTCAATATTTGTTCTGTTGAATTAATATTACCATTCGACGCGGTCGGAGCCATCGCCGCATGCCAACTGTTGTACGCCTCAAGTGTAGGAATAGGATGTATAGGCGGGCGGACGATACGCCCACCACCGCGGCCGTTCCCGTAGTCATTTTCGTCATCGCTGTTATCACTGTCGATCGGGCGGCGGTGGGGACGGCGTCGGCCACGCCGGCGCGGAATGAGACGGTCGTCCTGGTCTGTGGGGATGTCTTCCGAGTCGTTGTCATCACCTAATAGCGCGAGTGACCTGTCGTCCAAGTTCAGTCTACTGTAAAGTTGTGATTGATATTTTTTTTCAAGTCTTTCCTTCTCAGTCGCGGAAAGGTTCCTAAACTTTCTTTCAAGCGACCCATTCGAATTCATTACCATCTCGCGCTCGTCAACACCTTCTTGGGTTCGGAGAGGTTGTACCTCCGCGAGAGTAACCCAGTCGAATCGTGTTAACTGACAAACCCTCTCATGCATTCTCTTCCCCTATTTGGACACCGTTAGTGTCATCGGGCTATGTCTAGAATGGATATCTCACCATTAGGGTTGTGCTGCTTGCTCTCAAACATTTAGGGCAGTGTTTCAGTAGAACTTGAGCTGCAAGAGTCTTCCTGTTAGAGTATCTCTGAATAATATCGATTCGCGTCCGAGATAGTCTCTGTCGAATAAACTCATCATAGTAGTCTTCGCCTACTAAGGGTATGATATCATCTCCCCTGTTCAGAGCGTCGACAAATCGGTCCAAATAGTCGCTAACTTGGTAGGTTTGGGTTACATCGGTTCTCCAGCCGTTAACTTCTCTAATGGGACAAAAGATACGATGTTGTTCCGCCGCCGCCCTCTGTTCCCCCGGGAAGGTATCTTCTCCGGAAGAATCAAACTACTCTTTGTTAGCCCCGTGGTCAAACGTATTTCAAGGAATGGCAACGAACTACGTGAACCAGGTCAAACCCCAAGCCACAAGCATGGCATTTAGCCCTTGTATCGATGCTGCAAAACCATCTTGTGGCGACAGGAATATTTGCATCTATAACGGCTCATTAGCTAATGCGTAGAGTTGACAGAAAAGGAAGAATTACCAAGAAAACCACGGTCCAAATATCGTGGATCCCAATTATGTTCCAAAAGTTCCGAGGCTTCATCCAAATCACTCCTAATATGTCTTTCATATTCCTGCTATCCTATAAACTCGTCAAATCTCCTGATAGGGTCTTGAAGATATTACTGACCTCGGCAGACATCTCACTGACCGCAACGGGCCATCTGTTAGCGAGAACACATGTTTTGCAGAAGCGAACGCTGGCAGGTGCCCTTTCTAAGTTCTGCATGATTTCTCTAATACGTGCATTGTATAGCTGTCTTATGGCCAAGACCTTTGTCTCTAAAAAGTTATTGCGGAGCACCGTCGCCATCTTGGTGAGAATTTGGTCGGAGTAGTCGATGTTACTCCTGTTACCAAAAATCAAACTGAGGGAGAGTGGCATTAATTGTAGAATTACTGTGAAAGGAAGAGAACTATCAGATTGTGTGGAGTGAGGGAGAGGGGCAATGAAACAACTTCCTTTGTTTGGACATCGTGGAAGGTGGAAAGTCTATTGTTTTTGAAGCCGTGTTGAGATTTGCATGGATGAATGCTTCCATTGGAACAATAGACCAAAGAAATTCTTAGTCGTCTAACCTGTTTCACAAGCTCTTCTTTTGAGGAACATATTGTGGATGCACTCACTTGTGTGATAGCTCTGATTGTGGCAATGGTGGTGGCGATTCTCATGACACCAAGAGGGATGGTAGAAACAGGCTTTACGAATGGTTCACGTGTTGCATACCGATACTGAGCTGAAGCATTGCGATCTGATCAAGGCCTTTGAGAAATAAAATGCCTTCTAATAGTGGATTGTCCGCCCCTTTGAAGTAATTCCATCCGGCTACCGTATAACTTCTCGTAGTTAAGGCTAATGTGGGGGGTGAATGAGAAGTAGAGTTGAAATGGATGTGAAAGAGGCTATGCAGTGATCCTAGAGGTAGGAATGGTGTCCTCCTTAGGGAAAATACGAAAGAAAGAAAAAATCAGGCTGGTATCATACTTTAGTAACTTTACCGCTTCCTCATCATTAAGAATCAGAACTCAAACTCCATCATGGATTATCATCCAACTTTCTGTTACAAGCCATTGTTGTCAGGAATGGAAAGATCGGAGGTGTGTTGCCATCTGGAATGATGGCTGGTATTCAGATTGAGAACGTTATCATCTGGAATGATGGTTGGTATTGGGTTGTGAATGTTGGTAGCTGGAATGATGGTGTTGGTAGCCGGTGTGTTGACGTTGGGGAAATTCCGATGGTCTATATAATTGGTGTTATCACCGTTAATGTTTAGTTGTAATAATTAATCATCCTTATTGTTTTTTACTATCAACCACTATATCGAACACTATCTATTTCGCACTTCCCTACTTTCTACACTTTGTTCCTTCCCAAACGCTTCTCTCCTGATTTCAGCCATTATGCCGAGAAATCATAGTGCGGGAGGTTATGCATTCACTGCACAAGTGACTGCAGACTGCAAACCTTATCACGAAGATAGACACGGCCACAAATCAACTACACCCAACCATCAAATAGAAAACAGCGGCATAAACACATACGACCAATCAATCAACGACCCCCTCACGACCATTATTCCAAAATCCCGACGGTGCATAAACTCCCAAACGAAACAACTCACCATTCAAAACCCTAACCCACCCTCTTGACTTCGACCTCACTCCCGACAGAAGCAATGTTCCCAAAAAGCCCCACCTCTTCCCAACCCCTCTGTAGGAAGCGTACGTAGAACATCAATCGCAATGTCCCATCTATTCTCAACACTCACCACACTACGTTCACCTCCAGCCTCCAGCCCGTTGATAATCGGGCTGACCACCACCACGGCCGTGGCTATCCTGGCGTTCTTCGCACTCCGTCCGCCGGCCATTCCACTGCCCAGCGTGATCCCCTCGCCTAGGGAATTACTGGGCGACTTGACGGATAAGGAGAAGGATTATCTGCCGTATCCACCGGATGTTCTGCAGCATGGCCGATGGGTGGATACCCCATACGGGGTGATCCGAGTGTACGAGTTTGGGCCGACGAAAGGCAAAAAAGTTGTTTTCGTGCATGGCATTTCGACGCCGTGCCCCGTTGCTAGGGACTTGCTGTGGGACTTGGTTGGGAGGGGCTGTCGAGTGCTCACGTTTGGTATGATAATGCACCCGTATCCTCGCTTCCCATCGTATCACGAGACTAACAGTTACTTGGATGAATTGTAGATTTATACGGTCGAGGGTACAGCGATACCCCCCTAACGCCACACGACCACCGCTTGTTCTCCTCGCAAATCATCTTTGCCCTCTCCTCCTCCGCCCTCCACTGGACCAACTTTACCTTGATCGGTTATTCCCTTGGTGGGGGGATAAGCGTTTCCTTTACAAGCCACTTCTCCCACATGGTCGACGAATTAATACTCCTCGCGCCCTCTGGGATTTTAAAAAAGTCTCGCTTAAGTCTCCTCCGACGAGTGGCAATTTCAGGGTGGATCCCAAACGCGTTAACAACACTTCTAGCTGGCCGCCAACTCAACGCAAAGCAAACTCAAAATTACTCCCGTCGCGTCGCAAGCGACCCGATGGATAGGGCTGTGGTTCTGGATGTTCCGAGTATAGCGGAGTGGCAGAGTCGTGAGCATCGGGGATTTCTGTATTCATTCACTAGCTCGTTCAGGTACGGGCCTATATACGATAGACAGGAGGAGTGGGCGATTGTCGGAGAGTATCTGCGTGAGGGCGGGAAGAGGATTTTAATTTTGCTTGCCAAGAATGATACGGAGATTGATCCTGCATTGTTACCTGAGATGCTGGAGTTGTTGCGTGGTGGAGAACACGCGGGGAAGGGACCAGAGAGGGTTGTAGGTATTGTGGTGGATGGAGCACATGATTTCGTTAGAATGAGGGGGAGGGTGTTGGCTGGACATATAGAAGAGTTTTGGAAGGACTCAAAGAATATGGATTGGGCTTATTAGCATGTTATACCATTATGCCAGTACACATAGTTCTCACGATGATAAAATGCCATAGATGTATTCCCTAAATTACTAAAGATGATGTATACCTATCACACGGTAAATCCTAGCACGACTTTCTGGCACAAGCCAAGCTCTTTTCTACTGTACACAACAGATTGGTCACTGATGTGTGTCAAGAACAAAGCTTTTTCGGAAAAGCCATTGTTGCTGTGGACTGAGTTCCGAGACTTTTCCCAGTGCGCCTCACGTGTCGCCAAGACGCCTTTCTCTCCGCGAATGCTGCGGTAGCATTACCAATGAATTATGAATTTGTATATAGTATTATTTGTACTGTAAAGTACGAGCAGAGACACCTAAGCCAATACAAAACTGTAAGGGAGATAAGTACTCTTGGGCGGAGTAGCTATGATACTTGGGGGATACGGGCACAGTATTCTCGATGGGAGGGACGGTATGCACGATAATCCAGATGGATAAAAAGGGTTCACTCTAAAATTCTCACCAAACTTTCCCTTAATTGTACGGAAAACTCTCAGAATGCCCCCTCGGATAGGGTCAAGGGGTCTAATGTGCCCCATGCAACTACAATATCCTATGTCTAGTGACCCCTTATATATGAAATAGTCCCCAAGACCACTGGTCCAAAGTTCTTGGAGGTATTGAAGCACTTTCCACCAGGCGCATTTGACTAGTGTTGTGATGGATTCAGGGTGGATAAAGGTTGGGATGGACTTTGGTTTGGGTGAGTACTTACTTATACACCGCCGGTACTCATTCGTAAAACAAGTGAAAAGTGGCATTCTAGTTGGTGAAGGGCATTTTAGACCCCTGTCCCTATCCGAGGGGGGCATTCTGAGAGTTTTCCGTTAATTGTAACGTATCATTCACTACAAATAATTATACGGTATGTACATGAAATCATGAGAGAGTTTCAAGGCAGTGTTGACATGAAAATTCATTACACCCTCAATACTGGCTAGTACAAGGGTAGGCACCCATTAACCGGAACAGACAGGGATATATTTGGCTTGTTAACCTCAATTAACTGTTCCATAACTTCTTACCGGACCTTGTACAAGGTCCGGCAGGGAGTTATGGAACAGTTATTTCAGGTTAACAAGCCAAATATATCCCTATCTGTTCCGGTTTATTGGTTCATACCCTTGTATAATACTTGCGGTTTTCAAAAGCATCCGGGAATCTTGGCGTTTTCTTGGCCTGAACTACGCCAAGATTCCCGGACATCTTTTGAAAATCGCAAGAATGATAGAATGGCACGAGCACATCACGAGTTATACATGTTAACCGAGGATGAATAGATTAATGACAAGTTCATTCTTCAAGTTACACAGAAGCAAGCCAACCGAGGCACAAGTTAACTGGAGTGGAAAAAAAAGAAAAGAGGGCCACAGATACGGTGGTTTACCGCACCGCAGCTAGACGGAACACCTTGACTGGACAAACTTTCACACCTTCCTCTCTCCTCCCCCTCCCCCTTCTTTCTCCTTCCCTATGATACATTCCTTTCTCTTAACAGCTCAGTTCTTGCTCTTTACCCTAACCATCTTACTATCTGTGCAGGGTAGATACGCTCATATACCTGAATAAACAAACTCTTACCTCCCACTCTCTCCTGATACCAGCAACAGCAAACAAGCGAGCAAACATAGTCATTTTCCAACAATGGCACCGCCACTAACTCTACTGGCTGCAGCCCTACCCCTCCTCTCCTACCTGGACGCAAAGTACTATTTGACATATGATTACACAATGATAACCGCGTTTTTATCCACCCGCATCCGCGGTCTACTTCTTGAGCGTCGTGGGCAATTAAATCCCTTTTACGGTCTCGAGAAGCACGCCCTCTCGCCGGCCGATTGCGAGCGTCCGTTCCTTATCTACCAAGGTCAGGAATACTCATTCAAGAAAGCCTACGAATTAGTACTCAAGTATGCCGCCTGGCTTCGTGAACGATACAACGTCCAGAAAGATGAAATTGTTGCAATTGATTTTACGAACAAGCCGGCTATGCTATGGATTTGGTTGGGATTGTGGGCCTTGGGTGCGAAGCCTGCATTGTTGAATTATAATCTTGAAGGGGATGGGCTAGTGCATTGTATCAAGATTTCAACGGCCAGGCTCATGTTTGTTGACGCGGAGATTAAGAAGGTTCTCGAGGGTGCGGAAGGAGAGGAGGCGAGGAGGAAGTTGGAGACTGATGGGGCTAATCGCGAGATTGTGATATTTGATGAGGCCACCGAGAGGGTTGTGGAGACTTGGAAAGGCTTTCGTCCGGGAGATGAGGAGAGGAACGGGGTTAAGCTTCCCGATATGGCTATGCTGATATATACCAGGTGAGTCCGTTATTCCCGTATCACCATGACCTAAATACTAACCAATGTAAATGTAGCGGGACAACCGGTTTGCCAAAAGCCGCCGTCATATCTTTCCAGAAAACCCACTACAGCTCTTGCTTCGCTAGTGGATGGCTTGGGTTAAAGAAATCTGATAGGTTTTACACCTGCATGCCGTTGTACCATTCTTCTGCCGCGCTTCTTGGCTTTATCGGTGCGATGACGGTCGGTTCCACGCTTGTTCTAGGCCATAAGTTTTCCACAAAGACCTTCTGGCCAGAAGTTCGCAGTAGTCAAGCTACTATGCTCCAATACGTTGGCGAAATATGCCGTTACCTACTTGCAGCCCCACCTTCCCCGGATGACAAAAATAACAATGTGAAGATTGCTTTCGGTAATGGCCTAAGATCCGATATTTGGGTTCGCTTCAAAGAACGCTTTGGCATTCCTACCGTCGCCGAGTTCTACGCCAGTACTGAGGGTACATCCGGATCTTGGAATATTCAACAAGGAGCATGGGGTGTTGGTGCAGTGGGTCGTAATGGTTCCCTCATCTCACTACTTTTAGGTGGCGGGGTTAAAATCGCAAAAATGGACGCCGAAAATGAAGAGCTCCTCCGTGATAACAATGGTTTCTGCGTTCAATGCGATTACGATGAGGCCGGCCAGGTTCTATGGAAGTTGGATCCTAATGATATTGGGAAAACTTTCCAAGGTTATTTCCGGAACGCCAAAGCCAGTAACGAGAAAGTCGTTCGGTAAACCTTCTCCTTCACCCTTTCTTCCTCATTGTTGTTAGCTAACAGCAGGCAGTGACGTGTTCCAAAAAGGCGACGCTTACTTCCTCACGGGTGACCTCCAAAAACGCACCCGAGACGGTCTCTGGTACTTTATAGACCGTATCGGCGACACGTACCGCTGGAAATCTGAAAATGTCAGCACCTCCGAAGTCTCCGAAGTCTTTGGTCTGCACCCTGGAATCGCCGAGGCCAACGTTTACGGCGTGGCCTTGCCAAACCACGACGGCCGCTGCGGGTGTGCCGCCATCGTCATATCCCCTCCTACCAGCGACGACGAGGTTCGCCGAGAATTGAGTAAGTGGATCACAAAACTCCCGCGATTCGCTAGGCCGATTTTCGTCAGGGTGGTTAAGGCGCCTGGAGGACTTGAGAAGACGGGGAACTACAAGTTTGTCAAAGGAAAGTTGAGGGACGAAGGCGCCGATCCAGAGAATGTGGAGGCCGTAGGTGACGTGCTTTGGTGGTTGAAGGATGGGGAGTATGTTCCCTTTGGAAAGAGGGACTGGGACGGGATTGTGGGAGGAAAGGTTAAGTTGTAGAAATTCTCTTGCGCAGCTAAGGCTGGGTGGTGTTGGTGGGTTAGCAAATAGTGTTCCTGTATACTCTTTTTTTCTTTTTCTTTTCCTTCTGGCTATATTTCGGAAATCATGGGAACGGGGGCATGTATCGTAGAATGGGAGGTGTGAAATGGGAAATGGGGAAAATGTGAAAGGTTAGCTGGCTAGCTCGCTCACTGTTCGTATAGATAGTACTAGCACAATAGTTTAGTCGGGACTAGACGAAGCAGGGCGGATTCACAATGTCATATATGAATCCACTGCTATCATACAAACCAATCTGCATCAATCAATTCACAGTCTACCCGTGAATTACGTATATATCGGGTGCTATGTATAATAGCATAAGGCATGCTGACAACATAATTATAGCGTTGTATCCTGACGTTGGGAATATAAATCACACCTAGTCTATTGCTAAGATGGGATAGTGCTTACTTACTGTACGAGTAGCGTAGTTTATCATACTCAAGGGTCTATAACAGTAATTGTGAGTTTTTATACTTTATTACTGGGGGTGATAATATTATGTAGGAACGGGTAAGAACTATGCCGACATGCGCGCGTGCGCACACAGACTTCCGGGGAATGGGATCTTGTGACGCTCGTCATGAAAGTTGAATTTTTGGTGATCGCGGGGTGTCTTAAGTTTCAAGTCGGGGGGAGATTGGTAGACTGGGTGGAACGGTGTTTGGGTTGTGATGTGGTGCTGTGCTGTACTCGTGGGTAATGAATGCATTGGAGTTGAGAATTTCTTGAGGGTTGTCGGGGTGAAGATGTTTGGGAGATAGATGCCCACTGACTGACCACGGCGCTGTGCAGAGTTTTGACTGATTTTTTATTTTATTTTGAGGGGTGGTGGAGGTACGGTGTTTAATATGTGGGTTGTGGTAATAGTTGCTGTCATACTGACGTCCCAGGATGCAGTGGGTAACGGTATCAAATCTGCAGCACTATCACCACCAGCTCAAGGGCCAAGGCTGATCTGAGACGGACGGACAAAAAAAAAGCAACTAATTTACGATTCTACGAATCACAACTAACGTCCTTATACGGATTGCACCCATCGCGAGATTCCTGACTAATGAGTCGCTGATCACTCTGAGAAGATTGCCTTTAGAGGAAAAAGTCTCGCGAGGGGTGCAATCTCGTCAAGGGTGTAAGGACGTTATCAAGCGCGAACAATATGGTACCGATGCAAAAAACAAAAAGTCCCATAATTTTAATTCTTTCAATTTTCAAAAAGACCATACAATGGCCTATCTACCAGTAACATGACAAACTCTTGGTACCCAGCATCCAGCGCTCGTTCGTTAGCTCGCTCAGCTTAACTTAGCAAGTGTTCAGCATGCTCGTCAAAGCCGATCTCTCGGCAGCGGTGACAGAGAGTGCCCATGCGTTCTTAACCTTGACCCACATACAGGCATAAGTGCAGTAGTACGAGGCTATGGTTATACAATATCAGCTTCGTTCATCGAGAGGAGGGGGGAATTACTTAGAGGAGGCTTCCATGCATCAGGGGATTTATCGCCCTTGGCTTGGTTAACGTTATCAGTGACGGCAATGAGTTGGGGGTTCGTTAAGTCGTTTGCGAATTGTTGGCGCTTGGCAGTGGTCTTGAAGGTGATTAGCATTGGAATTTTAATGATTAGGAGCTACCGTAGTGTGGTAGTAGGGTAATGGAAGAAGGAAGGATTAGTCCTCACCCAAGTACCAGCGCCAGATTTCCAGGCGTCGGAAAGAGGAACGACATGATCAATGTCCTGTATTGTGATTCAATTAGTCGGTTAATGATAGGTGAGATACGAGATGGGATGGTTCCACTGAGACATACGAGATCCGAGGCAGCAGTCCAAGTTGCGCCATCGTAAGGGCTGTACCAAGTTCCGCTTGTTGCAGAGCAGTCAATCGCCTGGACAACGTTGGTTCCGTCACGCTTCAAGACAGTCTCGCGAGTGCTGAGAGAGAGGGGTTAGTTTCATTATCGACACTGCAAGTTGGAGCGCCATTCAAACTCACTTGCAAGAGCCACTGATTGTAATCCAGTGAGGGAACAAATCTCTCTTGTAGCCCGTTGCGTCCAAAGTCCTAGTGGTAAGAGCCGCAAGCATAGTTTTAGCACTCGCTCCGGTAGGAATGTTCGGAGGAGTCCTCTTTGCAATTTCGTTAACTGGAATGGCAACAACGGCCGAAATAAAGAGTGCAATGGCTGAAAGCTTCATTTTGATGTTTTCCTAGAGAAACTGCGAGAGAGAGACTGAACTCGCAACTGTGGATGAAGAATTTAAAAACACTTTGAAGGGGAGTCAAGCCCAGTCTTTATACCCTTTTTTTGCACCTTCAAAGTAATTCCAATGAACAGCTGTAGCTGAAATACGATACCGCATGTGGGACGTGGAATTGGTTATCATTCAAACAACATGAGGTTTCCACCCAGCCGTAAACTGACAACAAGGTTTGCTAGCCTGTAGACTTTCAGTTTCCGGAGATCATTTCCCCTGATACAAACGATCGTGAAGCTTTCGGAGGTCCTCATTTGCCACTGTGTAGTTCTAACGGTCCTTCCTCATCTGTGTCACTTTTAAGACCCCTTTGCAAGCTGATAATTCCAGGGGATCGGGAGCAACCCTGCATGACACCCGCAAAAATACAACCGCTCTGATAATCGATAGGCTCTCGTCTTATCTTGATGGCGGCTTCTCCTTCTGCAAAGCACGGAGGTAGATGTTTAAGGAAACTCATTAAAGTAAAGTTGCCTTATAGTCGATAATACTTGTAAAATAGAACCAATCGCACCTTCTCTGCTAGGAGCATGACGGTTAGGTATGATTTTGTTTCGCTAGGGTAGCTCCGGATTGGTCGTCAAATTCCCTGGTAGATCGCTTATTCCCTATCCAGCACATCACCCCCGCACTCTCTCCGATATCACAATCAGATACCAGTTCCCTGTGCAATGTACAATACTTCTAACGCTCAGTTATCATATAAAGTCAAGATTGGGATTGTCGATTGGGATTGTCGAATTATGCTTACCTTTAGACTTTCATACCTGCCTGTTCGGTCTGGTGCCTGACCTACCCCAGGATCTGGTAGACGAGGATATTTCTCCCCTGATTTACTAGCGCGAGAAGCGGCCTAACTACTTTCACCTCTGGACCACCGAGGCAGCGAGGCTACTTGGAGATCTTTATGAGCTGGCTCGCTTGAACAGTTGTTTGTCGTGGAGACTTGAGATGCGTGTGCCGTGTGAAAGGTACTGTTCTTGTATAGGAAGGCGGTGAGCTCCGCATATTTTCACCTCATCGTGGGAAAATGCAGACGAGGGTATATTTCAATCCACTACAGTAAATCATACAAAGATTGTGCAATGCCATGGACCTTCAATTGGACTCAGGGGTGCAGGTGCGGAAGAGTAGTAGCAACACAAATGCTTATGCGCCAGACTTGATAATTATGAATTTGATTAATGTGCCTGCTGGACCAATTTATTCTAAAAGTGGACCTGTCATGATATCCTCCCCGGGCTTCCGACGAGAAACAGTCGGCAAGCCTGATAGCGCTTATGAAGGTTTCTGCAATCTCAAACGCCTTTCAACTCAGGGATACCCCTCAAAGTTCAAGACTTCGCTCTCGTCCGGGCAGGGGTCCAGTGAGGATAGAACTTGATGATCGATGCGAGATTGAGAAACTTCAGACACTACGGACACCTATCTATTGCTCTTAAATTAGTGCTGTAGAAAGTTAAACTTCAAGAATGGGTTAGTATTAGTGTCCCCTCTGGTGTAGTCCATGCCTTGAGCTGGGTTCTTTCTTGATGAGGACTAATTAAACCTAGCAGGAGGGTTATTAAATACAGAACAAACTCCCGCTGCATAAAGGTTGCCCACCCACTTTTATCTTAAACTGCTCACAGACCGTTTGGATAATCTACAATACCTATGATACTTACTAGAGTGGGCGTTACAAAACTGCGGCTAGTTCTACCGGGTAGATTGAAGGAGTGCACAAATTCTCACTCGACCAGTTCATACCCTACGAGACTAAGGATTCCGTGTTACGTGTGTTATTAGACGTGGCTCCAGTGCAGTACTTTTGCGCTTCCTCCTAGGTCAGCAGGTGAGATTTAATGAAGGATCTTGACTAGTGCATCGAGGGGCACGTACGGTAAGAGAACTTTGGCGGGAGCAACGGGCGCTCATTCAAACTCTTTGGAGTCCATGATCTACGGCCATCGTTTTAGTTCCCTTGAAAGGATCGACTGGAGCGATGGCATGAACGTACATGTCAAACAACGATGTTTTTACCTGGCCGAGATGATCTACAAAAGTTCTGTAAAGGATGGATTTTATTACACTCCTAAAGGCCCTAGCTTCAATTCTAACTGCAAGACTTCTTCTGGTATGATGTCTTCCGACATTTATTTGAAGAAAAAAGTAGGATTCCAGTAGGACTTGTGGAATATTGTAATGCTCAAGAAAGGTGAAAGAAAATTTCCCCGTGTGGGAGCTGTTATGAGAGAAGCAATTTAGAAGGACAAAGGGAAATGGGAACTTGCTCCCTTAAGGTATGGGCTATGGGTCTCATCTTCCACCCTGCCGGAATGGGGCACCGGGTTTATGTTAGGCTCCTTTCACGCCAAATGTCATATCATACTTCTGGGATTGCTCCACATAGGGCATAGGTTTAAGGGCACTGCGGGAGTGATGGCCCCCCTCGGTGATGTTGCTACCGTATGTTTCCTCTGTTGAGTTTCTGACGCTTGAACAGAGTAGTGTTATCAGAAGTTTATGGAGATTCTTGAGGCATTATAATTGTGGTGATCTACTGTACCGCAATGGTTGAAGTATAGAGATATCGGGATTAAATAAACTTATCCTATAGGCTTTCCAGTCGCTTGAGGTGGAGTCCCTAGCTTGATTACAGGAACACGATCATGTTCAAAGAATTGAGGTGTTTTTTAAGCAGAGCACGGTATCCCCAGACTTCCGGTGATGGGTCATGGAAATATACATTGCCTAATATGGCCCGGCTGTGCGTTCGAAAAAAAGAAATCCACCAACTTTTAAAAGACCGTTCCTATGCAGGGGCTGCAGAAAATATCCCTAACCCTGGCTGTTGAATGTGTTTTCTTGGGGTTTATTTAATCTTTTGGAATAGTCACAAATCTTGGTCAGCTAGCCCTGGACTGAATTTACTCGAGTATAAGTAAAGGGTGGGAGGGTATATAGGGTATTTGCTAGCACGATAAGCATACTTGTAACTTGACTTTTGTTCTGCTGTTGGGAATCACATTGTATATTCCACGAAGTGCCGTTTGAACGTCTAATTTGTGCTTAACTCTGTTAGCTCATTATTCCTGGTGATGGCTTTCAAAAGGATCAAAATTTCATTAAATGAGATGCCAATTCTTCTCTTACATATGCCGCGCCTAAAAAAAAAAACGGAGTCTAAGAGGGAAAAGAAGCCCATGGATCGGTCAGCCCACATAGTCTTCCAAACGTACCGGCTTCTAACCCCCGATGAAAAGTTACTGAAATAGATATATTGTTAGGTTCTATAGTTTAGAATCCTGACATTCCCCAGCCGGAGGTGTCATAAACTAAAGTTCGGCCAGTCTCCATCTAGTGTACTAGTACACTCCTTCTAGATTTCCCCAGTAGAATCGACAAAGTTGGGTTTATTTGGTGTTTGAACAGTCACAAGAAATATTGTACAACACTGCAGTTGTGAAAATCTCGGAGCCAATAAGTTAGTTGACTATGATAAATCCAATGATCGATGTGAGTGCAAAATTCTCATCGAGGGACACATCATGGCTTTTAGTGAATACAGAAAATCACTCGGAATTCCTGTTTTTCTGTTCTCTAACCTAAATTCACATGGTATGTTTGACCATTTTGAAATCTAGTCCTCTATAATACCTTACTTTTCAACTTTTCAGAATGTTCTTTTTGGCTCGTATCCAGAAGGGACATCTCTGGGGTTTCCACTGCTTATCTGCTTGTACTATTTGCCTGAATGTTGTATGCTTCTGTGCCATGTCCACTTCCATCCTTGTTACCTCATGGGTATTTAATATTTCATTGACTACCAGTATCTTGCTGGCTGATCATTGGACTGGGTTAAAGATTTTCCATGGCCATCTATAGAGGGCCTGGTAGGGTGAGATACCCAAGGATTCTTGAGGCACCATTCATGGCTGCCACTATAGAGGGGAGGGCTTGGGGCTAGTTGTTTTGTCTTTTGTTGACAAAGTTCCTTATTATTTGTTTATGGGTACGAATCCTGGACTCCACTTGGCCACTGGTTTGGTGATAGTATTGGGTGACCATCTAGACCTAGATTCTGAATGATTTCATCATTTGAGACCAAAACTTTGAGGTAAACCAAGAGTCCTAGTCTAGTATTATGCTAAGTGGGAGGCTATAAACATCAAAGATAGTGCTTTGAAGCTTCTTGAATGTCTTCTCAGAGGTGGCAAGGTCTCCAAGGGGAACAAGGTGAGTGTAAGATGTGAACTGGTCTATGATAACCATGATAGTATTGTATTTGTTTGATTTAGTGAAGGGTCTAGTAAAATCAATAGCCAAGGACTAGTATACTGCGTTTGGCTCTGGGAGTGTAAGGGATCATCCTGCTGGGAGGGTAGTTAGTTCATTGTTGATCTGACATTGATCACAGGAGCAACAATAGGCCACAAAATCTTGCCACATCTGTAGCTACCAAAAGAAACAAGCTGCATATTTGTAGCTTTTATGTACTGAGAAATGCCTGAGTCCTTCATGAACTGTTTTAAGAATAAAATCCTGAAGGGATACTCTCCTTTCCAAAGGTCCCACAGGGATGTAAAGGTTAGAATACCTATTAGTATTCTTTACAATAAGTAGACTATCCTTGATCGAATAGTGTAGTTTGTTGCCAGTCTCCTGAACTCTAGCAAAGAAAGGATCAAGCTTGAGTGCCATAATGACCTGAGGGTGGAAATCGCCCATGAGTGTTGTGTGAACTGTTCCTAAAAAGTTGTTTGCCTTCTCAGTTTCCTGATTGCTCCAGAAGGGCTCACTGTAGAGGGATGAAGAAGAGGAAGCTGGGGAGGCATCAGGTAACTGATCAAGCATTAACTTATCTGCTAGCCTTTTCTGGTCCATTATAAATTGGGGAGAGGGAAGCGGGAGGGAGGGAGAAGGTCATGTAGTGAGTGGAGGGGTACTCGATAGTAAGGGGAAAATGATTGCACTTGCAGGTTTCTTTCCCTTGTCCTTCTTGCTCTGCTTTTACTTCTTGGGGTCCATTGAGAAGTAACTTGCTCCTTCCTTATCGGATTTGTGTATTACACATTTGTCATCATAGTATACAGTTGTAATGGGGGTGCCCTAAGGGAAGATGGATCCCAAGTGTGTGACCGCACTGAAGTGACTCAAAGATCAAAAGTGAAAATCAACAGTAGAGTAAAGAAGAATCAAAACAGTAAAACTCAATATCATTAAGCCGCAGCTTCACTCAGTAAGTTTCCTGAGAGGTAGTTGATTGCCAGAGTAGAGTGGAACTCGCATATAGTTTAAGTAGAATATCATATACTGCCAGTTCCCGCCCATCACTACTCTAACTAAATCATGAGCACACCTGTCTCCTCCGGGCTGGCCAACACACACCATCCAGGATCTTATTCCTTTGTGGATGTTGGTCCCCTCTGGCTAAATCTACCTTCCGACATCAAGTGTTTCAGTGCTGCACCTCTAATGCGACCACAGGAGAAAAACTCTTCATATCGTTGACATGCTAGTGGCGAACTATCATGCAACTAAGGAGATATACCATTTACAAACTCTCATACCTATATGCATTTCATCTATGCAAGCCTTTAGTAGACATAGCTCTCAATATCAAGCTGAACCTTCTACTTCATTCTAGTTAAGTCTTTACCTGATAGAAAAGTCTACTTGGCTCCCTGGGTGGGGTACCTTAGTGATTGACCTGGCGGGTGCTCCCCACAGTCAACTCCCCGAAAGCACCCCTACCATGATGAGAATCATGCTCTTAGAGTTCTCAAACAACCCCAATAGTCTTACACCGATTGGGCATGAGTTGTGTCTATGTGCGATTCACCGGCCCGGAGATGCTTCAATATCTTCCAGGCCACCCCGGGACTACCTGGGAGGCTCTGGACTACCCTTCCAGTATTACCTGAGTAACTCCTTCAGTTCCTGTCCGTTTTACACATATTTAGTACCAGAAGATAGCCCTTCCTCTGGAGCACACCCTATGCCCTCTCATATATCCTACGGACAGCATCCGGTTGGACGGACGGTGACAACATATACGGTGTTACAAGAGTGCCTCTACTCTGTTCCTTTTGTAAGGAATGGGGCAACTCAACAACCGTAAGCCCATGACGTGCGGTCCTTACATTGGAGCTGCAAGGGGGTGTTAGGAATACCTCTGTAAAATCCTGAGGCATTCGGAGCCCTGTAGCTCCTCCTATGGTCCCCCGAAGACTACCAGGTTTGTTGCCTTTAGATTTTACCAGAGTGCCCAATCCTTATAGGATCGCCCCTGCTCCAAGTAAGTACCTCTAAATGCTAGGTAGGGTAACTTGGGTACCATGTCAGGGTAACTCAGACCTTATGGCAGGGTAACCCAGACCTCATGTCAGGGTAACTCAGGCCTCATTACACGAGCCTTTCCCAAGCCTGCTTTTTATACTATGATTTTATATTATGTATAGTTATCCACTATAGTGAACCAAACTATCCTTACCTATTGACCTCAAAGTCTCCAGTATGGGTGTAAGAATAGTTTACTGTAAGACAACCTCTGGTAGGTTGTTACAACAGTCCATGTGGTTGCCATGTGTGCTGCTTTTTGGTTTATAGTTTTGTTTTTGCCATAGCCCTTAAGGCTTTTTCTTTTCTTTTTTCTTTTTTTTTTTTAAGTCATTTTTATTTCGTTTAAAGGTACAAAAACCACATGCAGCTTGCAGAGCTATGGCAGCAAAAAACCTCTACCCCGGACTGGGCCCTGGAAAGCTATAGAAAAACCATGGCCCGAAGACCGGGTCAAAAAAAACTATCCTAACAAGCAACCCCCCGTAAACTACAAAAATATAAAGTCCCACCAAAATTGCGCAGTAACCAAGTAAAACCCAACTCCCGACAGTGCACCTAACAAAGAAATCCCAAACCCCAAACCTAAGGCGAACCAAACCGGCAATGTTGCAGCCAGCCCTAGCGAAAGTTGGATAATAGTATCCGTGGACGAAAAGGTCTGAGCTGGGGGGTCAAGAGGAGCAAGGCACCTGATAGGGGTATGGCAGAAGTGAGGAACCCCAGAAACCTGCCTGAGTAGAGGGGGTGGAGTTGGCAGTATGTAAGGGTGCCAGCCGAGGAGAGGATAGATGGTAGTAAGGTACCAGCTGGAGTAGGATCAAAACTGACCGACCGTATTACCGCGTCTCTCGTGTAGTCCCTTGTGATATGAGAGATGGTGTCACTTCTGGAGGGGATCCCAGTGGCAGGAAGGTATTGAGAGAGGTGGATAGGGGGGCAGTAGGGTGCTAGCTGATTGTCCGGAGGGGGGGAGGTCTAAGAGGGGAGTGTTCACTTGGCAGGACATACTATCGGTTATCGTGTTGGTGTCTGACAAGGCAGCCTCCTATGAAAATGGAGAATGGAGAAATCGACCATGGCCTGTTGAAAAGTTTCCTCCTACTGCTAACTGTGTTCCCAGCCATCTGTAGAAAGACCGAATGAAAAAACCTGACCATAGGATTCGCTAAGCGAGGCGCAGCAAAAGTGGGGTAAGGGAGGTAACCAGCATTGTGAGATGCTGTGAGAGAGGAAAGAACATCCTCAGGAGGGTAGACCTCAAGAGGGAAGCAAGGAGGGGATGCCGAAATGCAAACATAAGATGGAAAGTGTTCTTCCTAGCCCCCCCTAGGTGGGGGGGAGGATAGAAAAAGTGGTGATGATTTTGCTCACAGTCGTGGTGTTGAGTCATTCCTAAATAGGTAATAAATTTCAATGACTGGAGGTGTAGTGGAGACGGAAGATGTGCCATGTGTGCAGCTCTCTTCTTGGATAGTTTGGGGAGTGTGACTTCATCTCCCCAGGAGTTGCCTTTCATGATAGAACTATCAGTGCTTGCCTTGCTCTTAGGATAGCTTTGGTTGCTGTCCCTGCATTTCTGGGATTGGGTGATAGCATTTACTTAGATGGTAAACCACTGACCCCTCAGTGAGGCAGTACCCTCAGCAAGGTATGGTATGTCTTGGCACAAGCAGTGCATGTGATTCTACCTATTATGAATAAAGACTTTTCTTTTCTTCTTCTCTTCTCCTCTCAACACAACCAACAACACAACTAACAACACAACTAACAACACAACTACCTCTGGAGAGTCAATCTACTTCAGAGGTTTAAACTACAAATTGAGTGACCGATCCTGACACTCCTCTCTGGGAGCAGGGGCTGGTAGGGCCCCTGCTCGCTCCCCCAGATTTTCAGCTGCTTCTTCCTCAAATTCTTCCTCAAACACAGTTGCAGTTTCTGCTTCAGGACTTCCGAGAAGATCTTTGATTCCTCCTTCCACCCCAAAGGCCAAATCATGAAGGTGCCTTTCAAGCTCCTCAACCTTCTATTGTACTTCATGGAAGCCAGGAGTATACCAATCAAAAACCATAACCAAGGCAGAATGCAATTATGACATTCATGACAAGGAACTATTAGCAATAATGCAAGGCTTAAAAGAATAGCAAAAATATGTGAAAGGAAGTCCCTATGATGTACCTCAGGGCACTCAGGGAGGAACAGGAAAAATGATGGAACTAGTCCAACAAACTTACTATTGGCCAGAAATGAGGAAGGATATCAAACAATATGTCAAAAACTATGATATGTGTCAAAGAATGAAACCAGTATGTCATGCACCAGATGGACTACTACACACACTGGAAGCATCTGAAAAACTATGGAAATCGATCAGCATGGACTTTATCAGAGACCTACCAGAATTGAATGGTTATGATGCAATATGGGTTGTTGTGGACTGTATGACCAAGATGTCACATGTTATTCCCTGTCACAAGGATATGAAAACTACACAAGTTGTATAGTTGTTTATGAAAAACATCTTCAAACTACATGGATTACATCAAAGATATTATCATAGATAGAGGTTCGATATTCACCTCGGACCTCTGGAAAGAAATAACAAAGAGGATGGACATCAAGTGAAAGCTGAGTACAGCTTGTCACCCACAAACAGATGGACAGATAGAATGAACTAACTCTTCATTGGAACAATTCCTTCAAGGGGATGTGGAATACTCCCAGAAAGATTGGGAGGAATAGTTGCTATTTGTGGAATTCACCTACAATAACTCGACACAAGAAACAATCAAAATGACACTGTCCTAGGCAAGTTTTGGACATCACCCCATTAATGAACCTATGGGTCATGAGACTATAGTGAAAGTATTCAGAAGAGAAGATATGAGTCAACTATATGATATTATCAGAACAGAGATAATTTCCACACAATAGATGATGAAGGAAAATACTGATCAGCACAGAAAACTGGATCCAAGGTGGGAATTAGGAGATAAGGTCTAGCTACTAGCCAAAGATATTCACCATACAAGACCATCCAAGAAATTAGATTACAAGAGATTAGGACCATACAAAATATTAGAAAGGGTAAGAGAAAAGGCATATAAGCTGGCCCTTCCCCCCTCAACAAACAACTAGTACCCAGTCTTGCACATCAGCAAACTTGAACTTTATCAAGATAACCCCTTACCTTCTCAATAAAAGACCCACCTCCTCCTATAGAAATAGAAGAAGAAAACAAATACAAACTTGATCAGATTATTGACTTTCGGAAACACTACACTAAGATGCAGTATCATGCTAAGTGAACAGGATACTCCCCTAACTATGATAAAGAGTGTTACTCAGCTAACAACTTCAGTAATGCCAAATATGCAGTCAAACAATTCCATCAAGATAACCCAGCAAGTCCAGTCAAGGAAGAAGAAATAAGCAATGAAGATTGGGTCAATCTAGTAGACCTCCCCAGATCAGAACAATGCATGCCAGAACAGATCACATATAATCAGCTTAACTGGAGAGGCTGTTTCAACAATGAATGTCAAATACACCTTACTGAGAAAGAGGGGTCAGACTATCAGACACAAAAGGGATACAGGATACCCTCAGTATCACCACTAATAATGAAAAGGGAAGAACCAGTATTCCCACCAATGTTGCCATTCCCATAAACACCACTATCGTCACCATGCAATAATAATATCCTCCTAATAACAGAGCATGCAAAGTTTTCAGGGATGAAAACAGGAAGAAGGGGGGGCAAAAAATCTTGGCCAAAGGTCAAGAAAGAAAGAGGCATAAACTGGCCAGACCAGGCAACCCCACTGCAGCCAATTCATACTCTCAGAAAGATACACAATTGAATCAGAAATATGTAGCTGCTAAAGGTAGCAACAACAACTCTGTGGCCAAAGAAAAATCTATGGAAAAAGACATGATGAAAGGTCTATATGATAAGATAGGCTCCCTCCAAACAATGCTGGATGAGTCTTGAACAGACCAGAAACTCTATGAAGGGCATGTGAAGATGTGGGAAAGAACAGGAAGAACTCTCTAGGAGGAAAAGAAAAAGTTAGAACAAATGGGGAGGATCCAACAAATAAGAGCAGGATGGGCAGAATGGAGGGTAGTGATCGCATATCAGAAATGGGAAATAAAAGAGAGGGAAAACAAATTGTTGAAGGAATTGATGGAAAGAAACAATCAAGAACTAAGGAAATTGGTAATACACATAAACCAGTTGATGGAAAAAAGAGATGAAGGACTTCCAGCCTAATGGGACTTAAGCCATAGGGAAGAGGGAGCTAGTATTACAAACCTAGCATGGAAAAGGATTTTCACATAATTCATGATTATGAGGTCATAGGTTTGTAACAAGTTTCGTGTACAGGACCAATTAGGTCATGTGAGTTTTACACATGACTCGTACTTGTGAGTCATGGTTATTATATTGATTTGGCTTCACACATATGACCTATTATGAGTCATGTGGGTTTCACACATGATCTACTTTAGGTCATGTAGTTATCATATTAACCAGATAATATGAGTCACCATTGTGACTCTAATTTGTTATTGATTTGTAAGCAGGTTGTGGGAAGAACTATATAAGGAGGAGGATATGACATTGTAGTTAGTTCTTCATGCAACCACCTAAGTTATTTCCTAGATATAACTTTACAACTTTATGAATATAAAACACCTTTACTCTCTTTACTTAAGAAGTGTGAACACAAAAGTGCAGTCTTAGGAAGACTATAAATAAGGAAACTTAGTCTTAGGAAGACTAAGCATGAATAAGAGAACTTAATCTTAGGAAGATTAAGTAGAAGATAATAAATACGACTCTGAGTAGTGATCTTCCCCCTAATAGTATATATACTCACATTACAGTATCATTGCCTATTGTGAAGTTATATAATAGGAGAGATCCAATAGGTGATCCTAATAGAGGCTACAGTAGAAATAGTAGAGTAGCAGGCAGGGTCTGAGGATTCCAGTACTAGCAAGATACTGGCTGCCCTAGATTTGGTATTTGAGAGTGGAGGAAGCAATGGAAGCTCTGGAATGAGGGCGATCATGACTCCCGCAGGTCATACACAGGGGAAAAGTAGAGGAAAACGGGTATCAGAGGAGACACTTGAGAATCCATCAATCGTTCGACCAAAATGGGAAAGAAATAGAGTGAGTATCGTAATTGTGAATGCACTTGAGAAGCTTAATGCTACTGCAAGTTCTGCTAGGATAAGTAAGCAGGAAGAGGCAGTTCAAGATCTGCAAGTATGTTTTGGGGATATATTTAGTATAGAGGACTTGGTTGATGCTATGGCTGTAATGGAGAGTGAGATAAAGGTACAGCTCTACTTAGTAGCATCATGTGAACTGCAGGAAAAGTGGCTATATCAAGAGATTCAAAAATTGTGGAATTCTGCTGATAGTAGTATGTAACTATTAACACTTCTTATGGGCAAGAACATATTTATAGTAATCTTTCCACATGTCCTCTGCAATCTGATCTCACAGTTTTCTCATATCCACTGAACCAGTATCCTCCAAGTCTATTCTAGAGGTTAAATTTACTGCCTGATTGTATATAGGCTGTATTGAAAATGCTTGCCTGCCTATTGAAAGGTTTGTCCTCCTCATGCAGTCCATAAACATATGCCAGCTGCTCATTGACTGAAATATATTGACTGTCCTCAAGAGCCCCAACACTAACTAAAAAGTGGTGTAGGGTAAAAAAAGAAGCTTGAGATATTCCTAGTACTTCTATCATCAGTTCCTCTCTTCCATCCAGCAACTCAGCTACATACATGCATCCAGACAATGCTAAAGTTTGGTAGGGCTCCTTTCCTATATGAAGTTGACAATAGGCTCCAACAGCATATCCAACAGTACAAAGATGTTTAGGAGAAAAATCAACCATGTTGTATAAGATTGAATAGACAAATATCTGAATTATAAGTATGAATAGGAGTAGATTTCAGACTCAAGAAGAAAGTAGGTTGTGGAAGGCCTGCAGAGTAGTGGCAACTATGATGGTAAACAGTATGCTGAGAAGTAGAGTTATGACATTATTCTAAGGGTTGCAAGAGACAATTTTTCAAAAACAGATCAGACCAAAAAGTCCAACCTGGTATTTTGGAGCCCTATTCTGTGAGCTTGAACCTTGCAGTTTGCAACAGGAGATTACTACCACTCTGTTGATTCTTACAAAATTACTCAACCTTGTATTTTGTCCACCTCTCTTGTGGCAGCAAATTGCACCCTAAGAGATTGGGTTTTCTTATTCGATGCTTTTAGGCATCAGGTATGGGTTCGATTGTTTGGTTTTGAGCTTAATTGTTTAGTTTTGCCATTGTTCCTTACACCTCTTAGTATAAGGTACTTAAGCTGGTTGTATTTTGTTATTTGATTTTGTTTGGCCTTATGCCTTTCAGTATTAGGCACTTAAGCTGGTTGAAGATTGTTTCATATTATGCCTGGTTACATTGGATGTTAGTTGCTAGATCATTGATCTATTAGTTGTGCTTATAGTTTGGTTTAGATCACAATTACCTATTGGGTGGCATTCTGGATAGAACTGAAAGGGAGATGCCAGTGTTTGGAGAGTTTAGTTAGAGAGATGTTTTTTCTATTTGGGAGATATATATATCTGTATTCTGTCATTAGCTAGTGTCTCTATTGATTGCTAGTTTCCTTATTCTCTGTGTCTAGTTAGGATGTCTTCACCTCATACCTCATCTTTTATCTTTTCCTACGCCTGGACTCTGGGACCTTATTTGACTTAAAGAAGTTACTTATATTGAATCATTAGAATGATTGTAATTTTGGGATAATAGGATTATATACAAAAGATTTGGGACTTAAGAACCAGATTTGATAGTGTCATGATATGGATTTACTTATATTCTGACAGTTCTGGTCATGATAGTGCTCTCTGGAGTAGGATCATGATTTCTTGTATCACACCTTCTTCTCTTATGGCAAGTTAATTGTATCATAGTATTCTCTACCTCTGCCAGGCATTGTGGTAGGATGTGTGGGGCTAAGGAATATCAAGGCATACTTTTGTGGGCAATGACAATTGGAACAAAAAACGGCCACCAATCTTGATTGATGTAAAGCAAAATAAGACACAGAAGTTTTGAAGGTGTAGGAGAAATAAGGAAGCGATGATACACAAAAAGGAAAATGTGGATGAAGAGTAAAGACAAATTTCTATTGGAGGATTTATGTCCTGTCAATGCATGCAACTATGTTCCTGTGTATCCTTCATTGGGTTGATGATTGACTGATGTCCCGAATCATGCCCTTCCTAGAGGGGTACGGAGCCTCCTTATATACAATGTCCTCTCCCAGCGAAACATAGAAACAAACGAACAGTGAACAAGATCTACGCAAGAAATACATGGAAAAACTATAGAGGGTACACTTCATCTTTGCTTTATCAGGTGTCATACTCTACAATAATGACTCCATCAATAGGCTATGAGCACATTACCGAGCTCAACAGTATTCTATTTACGAAAAGAGACTGCGAGTCCATTGCGTAGCTCAACAGCGTCCCGTTGATGAAAACTACGTCAATGGGCACCGTGTCCATTGCAAGGCTGAATAGCATCATACCTTGAGCAGCACCCATGCCTTGGCAGTTGCTTAGCACAGCTTGCGTCGGTTCGGATAATTTCTGTGTTCCACCCTGGTTCACCTTTTAAGCGATTTCCACCGTACACTTGCCTTAGGGTTAGGGTAAATAACCATTAGCGGTACTGAACCTCCGTGCCAGGGGATAGGTAGGCTTACTGCACTGTTTTTCCTACCCCCATTTCAATAAATCACCATCCTCCACCGTGAGTTGTTGAAGGAAAGGGTGGTTTCTGGTCACAGTTTATCACTCGTAAGGTACTAGGGAGCATAGGTCGAAGGGTGATTTTACGCGGTGTAGTTACCCACACCGTCATATGGCTCAGGCGGAACGTACTATAGGTGCAGGAATTTGGGCTAGTTTGGAGTAGCACTGGTGGGTCGACATCTGGCCCTGCGCTCACTCGCCTGGTCCTTGTCCTCTGTTGTAATTTGGTGATTAGATAAATTTAATTCCGTATGTAGTGCTTACCCCACTTACTTCATTACTGCAGTAATTGTAACAATTTTTTTCCTTAACTTGTGCTCTCCTGCCTAGCTTTAATGGGTGGGTATCTATGGAGCACATTTTCTGGACAGGGGATTCATGGCTAATGGTACATTAGAGGCCTCGCACAGTTTCTAAGCCATATGGTACATAGGGGGGCTCACTTGTAATTTTATTACTTGAATTTAGTTTAAAGTTCTGCGGAACCAAATAGTACTGGAAAAGGGAAAGGTACTAGAAAGCAGACGATTGTTACCAGCTTCAAGATGTGGGGTCTCTGCAACAAGGAACAAGCGCAGATTCCACCCATAAGAGCAAAGAAGGAGAGAGAAGAAAAAAGAAAAATAGGTTAGCATTTCCCCAACCGGCAATCTACACATTTTATCCCGGGATCCCTCAAATATCGCTCGGCCCAAACCCATTCCACCACTCCACCCCCCTTGGCACCATCTCATCAATTATCAACTATGGGAACCAGGCAGGGAGTCTAAATGCTGCGCCATGGTACCTCCAGATTTTTGCTTTGCCTCGTCATGCCTGGAACGAATATCTTCCATCTCATCATCGCTTAAATGGCGCTTCCCCCCGCTCAATGACGCATCAGTGTTATCCGAGTCCGATCTGTAAAGCTTCTCGTTCTCTAGATACTTGATGTATTCAAGAGAAATCTTTCCTGCCATAGTCTCCCCCAAGGACTCTTCTGCCGTGGGCATCCCCCAAGGCCAGTACCATTTTCCGTGCGAGCCTCTTGTATAAAACTTCCGTTGGTCCACTTCGTTGAAGGCTTCTATCCAGACGCGGCAGGCACTGCAGCTTAGCTTAGAGACCCCAATGTAGCTAAATGCGGGAACATTGTCCCATGAATCACCATGTCTAGTCGTGAGGTACTGAATAAGCGCACATTCGCAGTGGACTGGGTAGACACGAATGTTCTTCTGAAAATTTTCCGCAAGCTTCCCCGCATAGTCCTGCTGCCAAGGCAGTATCTTAGCAGCTGCAACCTCCAAAAAGGGCTCCCACTGCTCTTGCGATCCGGGTAATTCCACGGTACGAGTCTGCCCCGGGACAGTAGAAATGGACATTTGGTATTGAAAAGCGGGCCGGAGGCGGGGAGAATTGGCAAATGAAATTAGACACTCAATGTGGCGAGTCAGGGAAGTGAGTTTCTCAACAGCACGTCGAAGCCCGAAGGCATCTTTGGGAGAACTTGAATCTAGTACAGAAGCGAAGTTAGTTCGAAGGCTAGAAAATAAAAGCTACTCGCCAAATGCAAAAGTATCCGGATAAGTCGCACGCCGTGGCGCCAAGCCCTCACACAAATTTGTATACAAGTCCCCGGCATGTAGAACCTGAACACAGGAGGCAAAAGTTTGTATGGTAAATTGTCTGTGGACATCTGAGCGCACACACTAAATCCAGACCCAAATATTCAGGTTCTTCATGCCGGGAATCTGTATGACCTAGGCCCAAGGGTCTGTGGGTGGTCCAGATACTTTTGCATATGACCCGTAATGGGGGTCAGAAGGGGCATACCATTTAACTCCTGGGCCAAATTCTCGCAGCCGAACTGATTCCTATCTGCAAGCACAATTCCTGCTTTCTCGCTGGCCCACATGCTCTCGTCATATACGACTTTCCACTCATAGTCTGTGAGCCCCCGCATGGGATCACGATGAAGCCTACCAACTAACGAGTGTACGGAGGACAACCCAACCACAAGGTCGTACAGGTCCGACTCAACGCCTTGTAGGGGCTCCTCACGGCGTTTAGCTAACACCTTCGCAAAATCGAGAAGGCGATCCCACCACTTCCTTACTCGGTTCATCTGCTTTTCCAAGGAGAACTGGTATATCTCACTAAATATCTCTACCTTCAAAGGGCGGGCTACACCCCTAGGTATATCTGGTGACCCTTCCTCGTTCTTGTCCGATCCTCCTTTCGCCGCAATCTCGTGCGATAGGGCTTGCAACTTTCTCCATACACTGTCGAGATGGCTAACCAAGCGAGGCTCAACGTCTCGGTTCTCGGCAATCGTTAGCCGGATGCCCCGTTCTTTAGAGTTCAGCTGGAAAGCTACTGCCACAATCTGGGATCTCTCCTGAGAAACAGATATGCTGGCAATGGCATCCAGGATGGGAAAGGTGCGAATGCTTGTCTCGCGTTTATTTGTAATGCCGTATCCAGGATTGACGGATGTACGGTCCAAGGAGCGAGAAGAGCCGTCTTGCTTTCCCCTGAAGACGTAGTTCATCAGAGCCACCAGGTGGTGCGGGTCGAGTTTGTCAGCCATAGTGCCTGAATTTACCAGCCAAGTAGCAAAACAGGACGCGGCGGGCTTCTGCTGTGACAAGCTATCTAAACTATTAGTACCGTATCAAAGCAAGTGAGCTTTAGTTATCATATCGTCAATAACCCTAATCCAGAGCACCGGTACCACAAGTCTGCGTATGAGTCGGATTGGAGTCACTAAGGCAGAGCTAAAGTGAATGAGCCAACCGGGCGTCGAGGAGACTGCGATTTTGCCCACTTCAAGATAAGTTTGCCGCACTCTGAAGAAACGAAGAAAACCAATTTGGTAGAACTGTGTAAGCCTATGCTAGCGCCAATCCACCTCATACGAGAACTTATGGTAGTAGGGGTGAAGAACTTAGCGAGGGATAGGGGAGAAAGAGGGAAGGCTCGCAGATACAGCGATGACAATGGTTTGAAAGGTTGCAGGGGCGAGGGGGGGAGGCTTTAGCGAGGCAAGGAGGAGAGAAGAGGCTCTAGGTAGGTAGAGGCGTAGTCCAACGCTGTGCACTGAACAGAGGTGAGGGCAGTGCTAGTGTTGAAAGAGAAAGAAGAAAAAGAGTTGAAGGTTGATGGGAGAGGTGTTGTGCCCGCTGGGGGAAAGGTAGCAAACAAAGCGAACTATGCTATGCCAAGACACCCGCTATGTAGGTATGGTAATCACATGACGCCCATCCCTACCACAATACTAGTGGCACCCTACCCTACCGTACTCGAGTACTTGAATGCCCACATAACAGGGTCAGTACCGGTATGCCTGGTCACGAATTTTACTGTCCCTGACCGTCCAAGGGATACAGCAAGGCAAGTGTACAATTTGTGCCGAATAAAAAAAAACAAGTGGGTAAATCAGAAAAAAAATGTTAATAATGACAACACCAAGTGAAGGGGCCAAGGAAAAAGTAAAAAAGTGGCTGAAACTAGCTTTGCACACATGAAAACAAAAATTAAGAGATTATGGACTTAACAGAAATATATATGAAATATAAGATAATAATAATAGAGGACATTAATAAAAAGAATTATGTATCTACACTTAGAACTAGGTATCAAAAAGGTAACTGTTAAAGGTATAAAGATTTTCTTTAAAGGGTAAGGGTAAAAGGTAAAGAATAAAGCTTGATATTAAAAAACAGTCACAAAAGAAAGAAAATAGAATACAGAGAGACTAAGCAAGCTATCTTGTATAAACCTCAATGAAAACTTTGCCTTTATTAAAAAATATTCAAATTGCTAGCTTCTACCATAACCTTTTCTTACTTTTTAAGTTCTCTATTATATTTATATAATGTCTTTCCAACTATGTGCGGCTGCAAACTACAACTATAAAGATTTTCTTACTCTGAAATCCAGTAACCCTAAGAAATTTGCTGATAGTAATTGTGGTTATCCTCTTAGTGCTCATCAAAGTTCAATTATTCCAACAGCTCATGGATAAAAACAAGTTATTTCCTTAGACAAAAAAGAGGACTCCAACATTCAAGTCTTAGGATTTCAAAAGCTTCCAAAATATATAGACTTGGAGGTTCAACATAATGTAGCTGGATGCTCATTGCAAGCCATGGACAGTCAATTAAACCAGAATCATCTATCTCATTTCATACTGAAGTCAATCATGCATCCTAGAAAGAAAATTCTAATACAAAGCACAGTCAGTACCACGAAGTTATTATACCCCACACATGTTCTCTTTTACATTATCAACAGTCTCTCTTTTACAACCTCTGAAGCCACTTCAAGTTAAAACAATGATCTGGACAAGACAGAATGGTAATTATATGGTTAAAGAAAATTATCTACCATGGTAGGATTTTCCTATAGGCAATGATTGTACCAACTATAATACCTAGTTTATTGAACATATCTAAAACTATACTAGTTGTAACAGGTACAGGTACTTCATATAGATTGTTGATATTATCTTTGTTTTACTTTATCATTTGATATGATATTTGTTTTGTGTTTGGTTTCAAGATATATCATTTGATATTATCTTTGTTTTACTTTATCATTTGATATGATATTTGTTTTGTGTTTGGTTTCAAGATATATGTTTGATATTATCTTTGTTTTACTTTATCATTTGATATAATATTTGTTTTGTGTTTGGTTTCAAGATATATTGTTTATATTATCTTTTTTACTTTATTATTTGATATAATATTTGTTTTATATTTGGTTTCAAGATATATCATTTGATATTATCTTTGTTTTACTTTATCATTTAATATGATATTTGTTTTGTCTTTGGTTTCAAGATATATTGTTTAATATTATCTTTATTTTACTTTATCATTTGATATAATATTTGTTTTGTGTTTGGTTTCAAGGCATATCAATTAAAGATAAGTCTTATTATTTTTATATTGCAATAAGTGAATAATCATGTATTTAAAGAGTCTGTTGAGTCCAGTATTTTGGACAGCAGACTTCAGCAGGCAGTTATTCTTAATTATACTTGATTGAATAGCTACTTCTTTGATTTCTAACTTTGCATCTTACAATATTATGACCTGCTACAGTCCTGTAGTCTGGAATAAAATATTAGTCATCTCACCTCCTGAAGCCTCCCTTAGATACTACTATGCCTGGCTCTACTAGTTAGCACCTATTAGTCTTATCTATTGTAGTTATCACTACCATGATTATAAGTACTTGGCTAAGTACGAATCATATTATACTGGTTGGTAAGAGCAAAAGGGTAGCAAATCTATATAACTTGATATCAGCTCTACTTGTCTGATACTTATTGGTGAAACAGAAGTGAAAGGAGACCCAATAACAATACCAGTTCTAGAAGGTAGTGGCTCCTGGCAGGATCTATTAAAAACTATTCCAGAGTTTTTGGAAGATTTGTCTATTGATGAAGTTCCTCGAGGTTCAGTAAACAAAAAAGTACTGCTACTTCATCACAAGATATTTGCTCCCTTTCTATAGTGGTCCCAACAAGTGCCATTGATGACAGACAACCAGGTTTAGCAGAAGGCTGGAATCCAAAAAAAAAGAGATTGGGTACAGCAAGAAAGATCTTGTGAGGTATAGCTATTAAGTGAGAGGTTGGAAAACTTAAGGAGAAATTTAATGAGAAATCAACAATAAGACAACATCATATAATGCAACAAGATGATACAACCTTATTGGATCCTTCAGAAACCTCATTTAAGATTGAAAATCCTATGTCAATCCAATCTCTAATCAAAAGAGACTCATCAGAACCAATATTGCCAATGCCAACTTCAAAGTTAAGAATACCTAATTTGGTTCCTTAATTGTTAAATGAAATAACACTACCACAACTACTAAGACCTAATAGTAAGGGTAGAAAAAAGTAATCAACTAGTTTTTTATCACTAGAAGGAATTACTTTACATTGTAGTTCACCAGGAAAGCAAGGAAGAGTTATCAACTATGTTAGTAGTAAGTAACACAATCCTGCTTGATTAGATAACAAGTTGTCACATGTAGATGGAGATTCTGAGAAGGCTTTTCTAGTACCAGATGAAGAAAAGATGGATAAGGAGGTATCAGAATTGGGTTGGAGCTAAGAAACAGACTCATAATCTGGATTAGGGACTGGAGTGACTAGAGGTTAAGAAGTTATTATTTAGTGTTGAATTCAAGTTTGAAGTTGATGAAGTGAGAATATTTTATTGTTTTATTTATTTTTATTCTCTTTTAAGTGATAGAAATATAGGATTATTTTACTTGCACATAAACAAAGTTCTGGTATAATGAGTCTTAGATTTGGGTATGATTTTTCATTGATTGGCAACAAAACTTGATTTACAAGCAAGTATAAAGTAACTAAATTTGTATCTAGATAATACATGTTTAGTTTTATAGCTATTTAGACTATATACTATATACTAGTGATTGTACTCTCATTAGGTATAATAGTTAGACTCAAACTATCTCATCAATAACTATATTAAATCACAACTATATTTTTTCCATTATGTCATCTTATACATACAAGTTACCTGTTTTATACATAGGCTTCTTATAAACTTCAATGGGACCTAAGTACAAATTTAATATTAACTCAATCCCTACAAAACAGAAAAAAAAACAAAATATTATCAAACTCAAAAAGAAAAAAGAAAAAAAGAAAAACTAATAAGATACTTGTTAAATATCTAAAACAAAGCCATCATTCATAAAGTCTTTCAAAAGTTCTTCCTTATTCTCTATTTATCTTCATTCAATATTTTATTCTCATTGAAAACTAGTTCCTTCTCATTATCAGTTAAATTAAGTCTAAATTCATCAGGGGATCCACCAGCTTCTTGCTCTTATCTTTATTGAGCTGTAATCCATTCATCTACTCCTAGAGGTAGTTGAAGAACAGTAATATTTGTTCCACTATTCTCAATATATCTCGCAACTTCTTACTTAAGAAAAACATAGGCTTCTTGATGATTTTACTCAAAACTGAATTCAGTTTCAAAACTACTGGCTCACAGAAATCTATGGCACTGTTACTGAGTACTTTCAGTCAAATACTCACTGAGTAAGTAAACAAATACTTGCTGCTCCAGTAATTAGAGAATATCAGGCTCTGGTACAGATCTATAATCATTTACTCTATCAGTAGGATAATGGTAAAGCTGACTAGGTTAACTAGTTGGTAAATAGTGTTCCTGATTCCTTTGGTGTTGAATGCAATGAGTATTATGCACTTGAACAAATGTTTGAACATGTATACAAATTATATTCATGTAGATATATTGTAGATAAATAATATCAATACTACTACCATCGAAGTAGCCTTTTCCCTCCAAATCTATCACAGATTATGCCAAGTATCAGTTTATATATTTGCAAGTAGGTTCCACTACAATTTGATTCATTGATTTTTTTGTTGATGTACTATAGGAGTATACTTTGGCTAACAGTAGAGTTGAATTGGAAGTGCAATAAAGAGATAAATATGAATTACATAAAAGGGTAGTTTTCCCCCTTTATCTAAATGAATCAGCTTCAGAATAATATTATTAGAGTGAACTGTTGCTAAATATTATCCATTGACTGAAATAGCAGTCCAGTTTGCATAATCAATATAGTACCAGATAATATATTGGGAACATGCACTAACCGCAGCAAACACTCAGGAGCCAAAACATGACAACTCACCATGCCCACCAATGGACCATACTCAGTTTGGTTTTTTTACCATGAATTGCCCCTATTTTCACATTTGACCTCTTCGTACTTTTACTCCCTCAGGATTTAGTCACTTAACTACCTCTCTTAAAGCCCTCCTATAAAAGTTATTTGAGTTGGTTCCTAATCATAATTGATTTCAAATATTATGATACATGTATAGTTGGAATGGATTTCAACCTACTCAGATATAAGAACTCCTTGCATTCATATATTTGCAATTATATAGGTGTCTGCACCCCATCTTAATGACTCCCCTGACTCTATAGCCTTAGTAATTGCTTGATCTGCCATTTTTGAAACTTCTTCTTTGGTGAGGTTCATTCTGTTTTGAAATAAGATTCATTCAATAGGATGTAAATAGAGATTTCAAAGTTGTAGTATTGATAAGTTATACCTATACCATTTCAATACATGTAGCATTATAGTTGAAGAAAGGTTTTGTAACCATAGTTCCCTTATCTTATTGACCAAAAATGCATTGTTAAATAATCATTTTGTTTAATAAAGTTCCACTCCTTTAACTTTGCATAATATGTTTTGATTCTATTTTATGGTTAGTTCAATACCTTATTATATTAGTTAACTTTGCTTATCCTGGTTTGAAGTTGAAGTCAGTGAATAAAATTTCTCTTGTTTCTTTAAGTGAGTGGCCTTCCATAATATATCTTTGATATATAAGATCTTTATATACATTCCAGTCATATAGTGTTGGCATTGTGGTTACTTGATCTGAATTGAAAACTTTTTCAAAGATGTTGAATTATGAGAATATAATATGAAGATTAAATAGTAACTTTAGATACAAATTTTTATCTTAATCTCACTTACTTATAAAAATGAGTGACTAGATGCTAGATGATTCTAATTTTATAAATATACTAAATATATCTTGCCAAAAATACCAAGTTACAATATTGCTTTAGCTGTAGCTGAAAAATAGAAAATATTACAGGGAAAAATAGTTTTTTTTTTTACACTAATAATAATATGAAAAGAACTAATTTACATGTAACTATTTTTTCTCCCTTTTCCAATACCAGGCAGGTATTTCTTCAAGTGGAAAGATTGGCTCACACATATTTTTTTCCTTCCCAAAATCCAATACAACTTGATGTGTATAGTGAATAAGAGTGAATCGATATCCAGTCCATTCACCAATATAATGTAGAATCAGATGAGGTTTAAGAAAAATTATTTCTCCTATAAATAGAAATATTATTAGTATCACATAAACTTAAATATTAAATAGAATAATTAAAACTGAATTAACATACTGGTTGTGACAGGAATTGAGATTCCCAAACTTGGAAGACAAAAGTTACTATTGTGAAATTTTCCTAAAGGAACAACTACATAAAACCTCTTACAAACATCTCTTAAGTCCAAGTGAACATCAGTAAAAGTATCCAGAATGATTCCCCTTGAAGTTCATATCCTAAAGCAATCCTTTATTTCTTTATATGCATCATTTTCTAGTAAAGACTTAAAAACTGTTTTGTACATCTCATAATTCTCTAGAGAAGTAACTTGAAAAATACCTTCAAGCAGCCTTGAAAGCAGTTTTAGTACATGAAGGAATTTGTGTAAGGTTTGAGTTCTTTCATGTCCTACTCCCCATGCATCTGCTGGACTATGAGATATCTTAATTCCACTAATTTTTGGACCATGTTAGGTGGTAGTATAGGCATGAATATTATGACAAATTACACAATTGGTATTACAAACCTGGCATGGTTTGTAATGGTTTCATTTGTTAAAAAGGTTTCGCACAGGACTCGATTGAGTCATATGATATTATGTTTCACACTATGACTCACATACAAGTCATGTGGTTTTATATGATTCACAATTGTGAGTCATAGTTGTTTATGTTTGAATTTGATTGGTATGTTGAGCGTTGACTCATAGGTGCGCCTATGAGTCATGAGGATTAAGAGGCATGACTTCGTTTATACGAGTCATGAGGTTTCGCACATGACCCCTTTAAGGTCATGGGACTTTCACGCATGACCAAGTATGGTCATGAGGTTATATGTTATGCAAGTGTATGAGTCACAGTTGTGACTCATTTGATTTGTAAGCGGGTTGCTGGAAGAACTATATAAGGAGGTCGGTAGGACCTGATAGTTAGTTCTTCATGCAACCACCTAAGTTATTTCCTATCTTATAAGTTATCAATAAAACACCTTTACGCTCTTTACTACAAAGGCCAACAATCACGAAGAGGAACAGAATCAATACTAGTTAGCACTATAAGGACTTAGTATTGGCAACGGTCAATATCTAAGACGTAGTGTAAGATAACAAGTATTGAGAATTCTCGAAGGAAAGAGAATACAATAAGAGATAGGTGAGTATTATCTCTAAGGAAAGCTAACGATAGACTTGTTGCCTGTTGTGAGATATAAGAAAGGAGAGATCTTATAGCTGATCGTAACATTTGGTTGCATCTCTAACAACACCCAACGACAACAATGGCCGTAGCGGCAGGAGACCAACAAATGAACCCCCCACCAGGAAATGGAGGACAAGGAGGAGAAGAAGAACAAGGCCAGGTATTACCCATGGTACTAACAGCAGAACAATTAACGCAAATCCTAGCAGGATTACAAGCAGAAAGGAGACCTAAAACGGAGAAACCGGAAACCTTCCAGGGAGACCGAAGCAAACTACGAATATGGCTAGCTAAATTAAGAGTATATTTCCAAGCTATAGGATGGCATGATAACCATGACACGGACAAGATAGTATACACGACGAGCCTGCTAAGAGGAGATGCAGCTAATTGGATTACACCTTATGCAGAAGGAAGTATAGCACAACCATGGGATGGATCTTGAGAACTCTTCCAGACATCCATCAAGGAACAATTCGGAGCTATTGATGCCAGAGGAGAAGCCCAAATGAAACTCAAAAAATTAAGACAAGGAACTAGATCCGTGACGGAATATTAGAATAGTTTCAGAATGACGGCCACCGAGGCTGAATTAGACGAAGCCACAAAGGGAGAATGGCTACTAGCAGGAATGGACACAATATTATCGACTGCTTGGGGAATGGATACAACTGTATTCCACAGTATGGAATAACTGGCAAGATGGGCAATCACCAAGGAAACCAAAATGGCCATGGTAAAGCATATCCAGAAAGGAAACTAGGACAACAAAGCACAGGATACCCCGAGAAACAACAACGGCACCTTCAAAACAACACCTAAGGAGCCACAATGAGGAGATGCGATGGATCTGGATGCTACAAATCGAAGGAAGTACCAAAGGCTACCCCAGGAAAAATGGAGAAAATGTATGAAAGAAGGATTGTGCTATCAGTGTGGAAGGAAGGGACATATGGCAAAAGACTGTCGAGTCAAAAAGTCTAATACCAAGGGACCAAAAATCCGAGAACTAGATGTGGAAAAAGAGCAAGAGGAGGCTTTAAATGACGAAAGTCTCCAGGAATAGATGGCCCTGGGGACAACCGAACAAAACCCATCAAAAGAACGAAGATGTCCTCAGGAAGAGATGGACCGGGGGACAACAAGACAAAAAACATCAAAACCACATATCTCAACACCACTTTAACCAACAAAGAACTGAGAAACCTTGAATCGGACCACATCATGGTCAAAGTACAACTCCACAACTGACAACAACAGATATCAACCAACGCAATGATTGACTCGGGGGCAACTGAAGGCTTTATAGACCGTAACTTCGCCATAAATCATCAACTGCCTTTAACGAAAATCGAAAAACCAAGAGAAATATACATGGTGGATGGAACTGTATCAGATGCAGGACCAATCACCCATGTTACAGAAATCCCCATGGACATCGGAAGCCACAAGGAAAAAGTAACTTTCCTAGTAGCTAACCTTGTCAAACATGAAGTCATTCTTGGTATGACATGGTTGAAGGACCACAACCCAAGGATCGATTGGAGAAAGGAAGAAATCACCTTCGATAGTGATAGGTGTAAGGCAGTATGCCTTGATGCCTCCCCAATAGTATATGCAGTACCAGAAAAGGAAGCAATTCAGGAAAATCTGAAGAGTTGGATTTTCAAAATCAGCACTAAAGGAGGACCAAACTATGAGGTTATGGTTAAAAAGCTGAGAGAAGATGCGAAGATACCTAAGAAAGGTTCGCAAAAGGCTGCAGGTAGCGACCTGTTCAGCATAGAAGGAGCCATAATCCCAGCCAGGGGACAAAAGCTCCTAGGAACAGGGATCTCGATGGGACTTCCGGAGAACACCTATGCCCGCATCGCACCCAGAAGTGGTTTGGCAAGCAAAAATGGCCTTACCATTAATGCTGGAGTCATAGATGCAGACTATACAGGGGAAATTCGCGTCCTATTGGTAAACCTGTCAGAAGTGGATTATGAGGTCCACAAAGGAGACAAGATCACTCAGATAATTGTTGAAAAAATAGTTTCAACACCATTCAAGGAGGTACAACAACTTCAACCCACAGAAAGGGGCAACCAGGGATTCGGCAGCACAGATCACCAAAAGGAAGAACCACCTCAGGGCAAGACAAAACTATCAATCGTGTTCATCTCAGCACAAGCATTCGGCAGGATGCACAAAAAAGGAGAAATCACTGGAATCCTAAAATGGGACGATGCAAAACTCATACTGGTGGCTACGACAATCAGCACCGAACTAGCACTGCAAAAGAAAGGAAAGGGGGAAAAAGAAACCTTAAGACAAATAGTGCCTAAGGAGTATCACAACTTCTTAGACATATTTGAAGAAAAAGAAAGAACCGAATTGCCACCACATAGGGCAGCGGACCACAAGATCGAAACAGAAGCACCGCCACCATTTATGAAACTATACCCCTTGAGAGGGGAAGAACTCAAAGAACTCAGGGAATACCTGGAAAAGAACCTAGAAAGAAGATGGATAAGACCTTCGTCCTCATCAGCAGGAGCACCCATCCTCTTTGTCAAAAAGAAAGATGGAGAATTAAGACTTTGTGTGGACTACAGAGGCCTAAATGCAGTATCAAAAAAGGACCGATATCCATTGCCATTGATAAGCAAAGCCTTGGATCGACTGCAAACAGCGAAATATTTCACTAAACTCGATATCAAGGATGCCTATCAACATATAAGGATTGCCAAAGGAAACGAATGGAAAACAGCATTCAGGACACGATATGGACTATATGAATATATGGTCATGCCATTCGGATTACCTAATGCACCAGCAACCTTTCAACGATGGGTCAATAATGCACTTAGCAAGTATCTGGACATCAACTGCATAGCCTACCTAGATGACCTATTAGTATATTCAGATACCATGGAACAACATCGGAGGGATATGACTATGATACAAGCAAAACTCAAGGAAATTGGAGTTCCACTCAAACCCACGAAATGCGAATTCCACAAGGAAGAAACTGAATACCTAGGATTCATCATCAACTCTGAGGGAGTCCGAACGGATCCAACCAAAACGGATGCCATAAAAGTATGGACAACACCGGAAAAGGTCAAAGACATCCAGAGCTTTGTGGGATTCTGCAATTTCTACCGGAGATTTATAGAAGGATTCAGCAGAATAGCAAAACCACTTTACAACAGAACCAAGAAAAATCAGAAGTGGGAATGGGGAGAGCTGGAGCAAAAGGCCTTTGAAGGTCTTAAGGAAAGACTCACCACAACTGCAATACTAAGACACTTCGACCCAGAAGCACCCATCATGATCGAAACAGATGCATCAAATTACATCTGTTCCAGATTCATTTCGCAACAAGATAAGGAAGGACGATGGAAACCGATACCCTACCGGTCAAAAACAATGACCAAGGCAGAATGCAACTATGACATACACGACAAAGAATTCCTTGCAATCATGCAAGCCCTCAAGGAATGGAGGAAATATGCACAAGGAAGCTCCCACACAGTCAAGATTCTTACAGACCACAAGAACCTTGTCCCATTCACAACCACCAAGGCTCTAAAGGGAAGACAAATACGATGGAGTGAAGAGCTCAGCCAATACAACCTCAAAACTGAATATCGACCAGGCAAGGAAGGGGCAAAACTGGATGCCCTTAGCAGCAGAACAAATGACATACCAACAGAAGAAGACGATCACATTACGCAACGACAAAGGATCCTGTTACCAAAAGAACAATTCTTTGTGGATGAGGGATATGCCTCAGGCTCAGAAGAAATCAATCCTATGGAACTATGGACGATAGAAGACCGAGGAACCGAAAAGAATATCAAAGAAAAAACATCACAGGATGTGTTACTCCAAGATATTCGAAAAAGCATAGAAAGAAAGGATAAAGAATACCTGAAAGTGGCACTAGGATCATGCGACTGGAAGGAAGGATACATGTGGTACGAAGGAAAAATTTGGTTACCAGAAGACAAACCAATAAGGACCGAAGCGATAAGAAGGAATCATGACACACCACAAAACGGACATGGTGGGACCGCCAAAATATTCGAATTAACACAACGAACATACTATTGGCCAGGCATGCGCCAAGACATTAAGCGATATGTCAAAAACTGTGACATGTGTCAAAGGACAAAACCAAGTCGTCACACGCCCTATGGACTATTGCAACCACTACAAATACTGGAAAAACCATGGAAATCCATCAGCATGGATTTCATCACAGACTTGCCACTATCGAACAACTATGACGCAATATGCGTTGTGGTTGACCGCTTGACTAAGATGGCACATTTTATACCCTGTCGAAAGGATATGAAAACCAAACAATTTACACAACTGTTTATGAAAAATGTTTTCAAACTACATGGATTACCGAAAGATATCATCAGCGATCGAGGATCAATATTCACATCAGATTTATGGAAAGAGATGACCAAAGAATTGGACATCACCAGGAAGATAAGTACAGCATTCCACCCCCAAATGGATGGTCAAACAGAATGAACAAATGCCTCACTAGAACAATTCCTAAGGGCATATGTGGAATACTCTCAACAAGACTGGGAAGGATGGCTATCATTTGCAGAATTCGCTTACAACAATACAAGACAGGACGTCATCAAGACAACACCCTTCTATGCAAATTATGGACATCACCCCATCAATGAACCCATGGGACACATGAGCTTACCAGGAATATTGGAAAAAGACGATATCAGCTGACTACATGAACTCATCCAAACAGAAATACGACTGGCACAGGATAAAATGAAGGAAAACAGCGATCACCACAGAAAACCTGATCCAAGACTAGAATCAGGAGACAAAGTCTGGCTAATTACAAAGGACATTCATACCACGAGACCATCAAAGAAACTAGATTATCGGAAAATTAGACCATACAAAATCATTGAAAAAATTGGAGAAAAAGCTTATAAGCTAGACCTCCCGGCCTCAATGAAAACGAAACATCTAGTCTTTCACATCAGCAAACTCGAACTCTACTCAGACGATCCTCTACCCTCACAAAAGAAACTTCCCCCTCCTCCTATTGAAATAGAAAGAGAAGATGAATACGAACTTGATCAAATAATCAATTCAAGACGACATTACAGAAAACTACAATACCGAGCCAAGTGGACCGGTTACTCTGCACAACACAACCAAGAGTGGTACCCAGCAGAGAATTTCAGTAATGCTAAGCATGCAATTGAATACTTTCACCGAAAAAACCCAGGGAAACCTGGTCAAAGAGGAGGAACAAATGAGCGACAAGGACTGGATAAACCTAGCTGATCTCCCCACATCCACGTCAATTACACACGAACAAGAAGAACACAACCAGAAAAGCTGGACTGGTTGCTTAGACGATGGATGCCAAGTACACTTTACGGAAAAAGAAGGGGCCAATTACTAGCCGAAGAAGCACAGAAACCCCCTACCACCACTCCAACCACCCATGACAACATGGGAAGAAACGTCACCATCCCCGAGAACACCACCCCAGTCGCCATGCGACAACAACATCCTTTTAACGGCAAAGCAAGCAAGGTTTTCAGGGATGAAAACAAAGAAAAGGGGGGGCAAAAAATCTTGGCCCAAGGTCAAGAAAGATGGAGAACAGTTGGAAAGTTGTCCAATGATAACCTACACTGATTCCTTCAAGACGAAGGAAACCCTGAAGAGAAAGGTCAAGGAAAAGGAGGAGCAAATTGCAGAACTGAAGGAGCATAAGAAATGGTCAAAAGGAGAGATAGCAGGCAAGGGTATCAGGATCCGAGCCCTAGAAAGAGAGCTAGCAAGAGAACGCTATGTGAGGAAGGAGGAAGAAAAAAGGTTCAGTAGGATTGCAGGGGACATGGCACACATCTGCAGAAACATAAGAAAAAATGTGTACTATGAAGGATACCATCGCGAATCCTCAAGGGACTGAGGATTTAGGGAAAGGGGAGCTAGTATTACAAACCTGGCATGGTTTGTAATGGTTTCATTTGTTAAAAAGGTTTCGCACATGACTCGATTGAGTCATATGATATTATGTTTCGCACTATGACTCACATACGAGTCATGGGGTTTTATATGATTCACAGTTGTGAGTCATAGTTGTTTATGTTTGAATTTGATTGGTATGTTGAGCGTTGACTCATAGGTGCGCCTATGAGTCATGAGGATTAAGAGGCTTGACTTCGTTTATACGAGTCATGAGGTTTCGCACATGACCCCTTTAAGGTCATGGGACTTTCGTGCATGACCAAGTATGGTCATGAGGTTATATGTTATGCGAGTGTATGAGTCACAGTTGTGACTCATTTGATTTGTAAGCGGGTTGCTGGAAGAACTATATAAGGAGGTCGGTAGGACCTGATAGTTAGTTCTTCACGCAACCACCTAAGTTATTTCCTATCTTATAAGTTATCAATAAAACACCTTTATGCTCTTTACTACAAAGGCCAACAATCACGAAGAGGAACAGAATCAATACTAGTTAGCACTATAAGGACTTAGTATTGGCAACGGTCAATATCTAAGACGTAGTGTAAGATAACGAGTATTGAGAATTCTCGAAGGAAAGAGAATACAATAAGAGATAGGTGAGTATTATCTCTAAGGAAAGCTAATGATAGACTCGTTGCCTGTTGTGAGATATAAGAAAGGAGAGATCTTATAGCTGATTGTAACAATTGGTAGGAATTGGATTTGGAGGACTGCATAGCTATATACAATCATTATTATTGGTCACATTACTCTTGTAACAGTTTGGATCCTCCTTGCATAATGTGTTTGATGAAAGATACTGATGAAGTACTAGCTCTAGACTTTCTTGTAAGTTTGAAGGAATAATTGGTTTCTCATAGTCCAGTGGATCATTTGTTGCTATCTTAATAGCTAAAATTTCTCTATAGTATAAGAATTTATGTCATTAGTATTTTGAAAATAACTCAAACTTATACCAGCATAGTGAAGTAGTAGTTACCTTTTCTCAGACCTATCTCTTATTATACAATTCCTTCCAGATAACTGTTTCAATATTCATTCATTTTTAACTTCAAAATCTTTGATTTTTGCTTCTCTAGGGTGAGATTTTATTGCAGAGTCTACAATAGCCAGCAAATTGAAGCCATTAATAATAAATCCTGTAAAAAATAGAAGCCTTTTTTATAAGTTCTTTCAGTAGCCTTGAGCATGGTGGGTATTCAATGGAAATACGTTAATATCCTTGCTCATGTTTTCTTTCTCAACCAACCGCTCAGTCACTACATACTCCCACTATATCTTGCAAAAAGTAGTATTCATTGATATAATTGCCAGACAAGTTCATGTCTGTCTTCCATGAGTTCACTTGGAAGTAAAAAATAATATCTTATATAGCTTCTCCCCAACTCTGATAGAGTCTGAAGCTAGAGAGCAGGAGGGATCATGAAAGTAGGACCCAGTAGGTAGAAGTTGAAATCAGGAATGAAGTAAGGGTAGGAATTGACTGTGGAAAATTACTTGAATAAATAATTATTAGTTAAGTCTCAAAAAGAAAAACAGTAGGAAAATGAGAGAACTGAGTATGGTTAGAGGAAGTGTTGATAAAAAAAACCAAAAAAAATCTCTAGTCAAAAACAACAGTACTGAAAAGAATAGTACTGAAAAGAACAGTATGAAGTGGGTGAAAGTTACAATCAAGAATGAAGCAATAGTAGAAATTGCTGTGGAGAACTACCTAAATACATAATTATTTGTTAAGGTAAAAAGAAAAAGAGGAGGAAAAGAAGAAAACTCAGTACAGCCAAAGGAAGTGTTGATTAAAGAAAAAAAAAACCCCCCTTCAGTCAAAAAGAATGGTACTAAGTAGATGAAAGTCAGAATTAAGAACAAAGCAATAGTAAGAATTGTACTGGTGAACTACTCAAATAAATAATTATTAGTTAAGGAACAAAAAGAAAAACAGGAGAAAAAGGAGAGAACTCAGTACAGTCCAAGGGAGTATTGATCAAAAAAAAAAACTTATGGTCAGAAAGAACAGTACCAAGTAGGTGCAAGTCAGAATCAGGAATAAAGCAATAGTAGGAATTGCTGTGAGAACTACTTAAATAGATAATAGTTAATTAAGGCTCAAAAAGGAAAAAAAAAATAATGAAAAAAGGGGGACTCAGTATAGTCAGAGAAAGTGGTAGTCAAAAAAAAAAAAGCCTCAAGTTCTGAGATAGATAAAGGGGTACTGAATGAGTGGAAGCTAAAATCAACAAAACTAAAGTAGATAGAAGAAGAAAGGAGAGAGAAGTGGAAAGGGGACAGAAGCAGAGAATAAGATGTAATGAAGTGGAAATTGACAAATAGCTCAGAGTAGGTAGAGGAGGGGTTGTAGGAAGCAGAAGAGAAGAAAAATGAGCTTCTCTTCCCCCTCCCTCCTACTTTTTCCCTTTCAAAACAGCATATTCCTATGATATTATTTGGCATAGCCCCAACTCTACAAGTTTTATTTATTTAGTTTCCCTCACTTGTAAAAATTTAATAGCACACATAATACAGTGCAAATCACCTAAAATGTCTACCTCAGAAATGCTAAAACTAGATAAAACATGGCTCATTTGAAACTCATGATATAAAGAAATAGAAACTGAGGAGAGGTAGATAATCACTACTGCTTGGTCCCAGTAGTTCAATTTTAAAAAAATAAGAGGAAACTGGTGAGGTCTTATGTTAGTAAAGTTGCAGATTTTTGGTGGGAGTGAAACAGGTACTCAATAATTTACCAGGATGTGTAGAAATTAGGCTTAGGAAAATAGGCAAGTCATACATTATGATATCATAACTGTTAGTGGAGAAATCATCAGTGATGGGAGTATAGTTCACAATTAGTGTGAGCCTATAGATAATGATCACTACTGGTGATAATTGTATCAATACAAAGTTCAATCAACATCAGACAATTTTCCAATACGAAGCTTGACAATGCCAGAATTTACTTGAAAGTGAAAACATCTGGAGAAGCTGACAGAACTTGTGGGAGCTTCTCACCAAGAATAAAGATGCAAATGAAGGTTTAGTCAAAATGCAGATACTGTGGACTTTGTTTGCTCTATATTCAATAAACCATCATTACTGCTAGAAGTTGAAGAGAAAAAAAAGGAATTTAAAGGATAAAGGGTGATCACTTTAGTGATAGTTCATAGTGAGGTGAGAGAGCTGCCAGGAGAGATCAACAGAAATGTAGATAGAGGAAGCAAAAGCTGAAATATCTGAAGAAAAGAACATAATAGAGTTTTGCTTGAGTCTTTGCAACCTTCATGGTCAACAATATGGTGACAGAAAAAAAAAAGAACAAGTTAATAGAGAGAGTAGATGGAGTGATATTGATCCTACTATATAGGTAATAAAATAACCATAAGTTCTAGAGAAAATAAAAATAAAGTTTCTACAAGATGATTAGTTATTTCAAATTCTTGTTACTAAAATATAGAGGATGAGAAGAAATATAATATGTTGAATGGAGGCTTACTAGAAATTTTAAAATTATAAAGTACTTAGATTTGGAGGAGGTCATCATGTTATAAAAATATTAATATGGCAGGAAAGAGAGTGGATAAAAGAGTGTAGTATTGAGCATAGTAAATGTGGTCAGCATGCAAAGTCAATTTGTATGCTAGAGGATGAAGGAACAATGTTAGCAGTACAAGAATTCCTTGATAGAACAAATGAAGGTATGGACCTCCTATACTACTTCATAATTTTTTTTTGATTACTATAATGTTGCCTATATTTGTTTTGCAAGATTTACAAGTCATAAGATCTCATATATGATTTAGTCTTATGGGTTAAGATTTGATAATAGTAGCTATATTTAATATATAGGTACACACATATGTGAATCTTATAAGATTGAAATTACTCCCCTTAGTGCCAACTAAAGAGCATAAAGTAATAAGTTATCAAAGACTGACACCAAATACTTATATTATTATAATTCTTGATATAGTAGTTACAGAAAAGGGTTTAGCAAAGATGGTGTAAGATTATTGGAGTACTTGTATAACTGTATATGATGTAGAAAGTCAAACCTGGTAGATTTATCAGTCATTATTATATTGCAAAGAAACTGGAAAAACTAGTTTAACTGCTATAACAGCAGTTTGATGGCTGAAGAGACTAGGATTTAGGTGGTATGAGGTACAAAAAAATGTCTTTATAGATGGTGATGAAAGGTCAGAGGTTGTGAAATACAGAGATAAGTCTTTTTTTTCCTGGAGTAGGCAAGATAAAAGTCTCACATGCCTGACTGGAAAGAGGATATACAGTTAACATTACCCAAATTACCACTTGAGGAGTGTTTACATATTCCTATTATTCATGATGAATACACCTTCTACTCCAATTATGATGTTCATCATTGTTGGATTCATAAGGATAAAGCAATGATACATAAAAAGTTGATTAGCAAAGACTTAATAGTATCTGACTACTTACTACTATGTGGACATTTACAACTACTCAATGAAGTTCCATTAGAGTCAGTTCTAGACTCTATACATATGTGAAATTTGGAGTGTGGTCCAGGGCTACATGCTAATATAAGACAAGCAACTGAGTATATTAAGGTTGGTGAGAAGTCTTGGTAGAATAGAGATGATATGATTGATCATGCAATGAATATTGCTGTCCCAATATTTGAGACACTATTTCCTACTTGTAATGTTTATAGAGTTTTTATCTTTGATCATGCATCATCATATACATATAATGCTCCTGATACCTTACAAGCTTTTAAGCTCAACCTAGAGCCTAGTAGAAAACAGCCAAAGTTATGTGATATGTGGTATTACAAACCAAATGAGGTAACCTTATACCAGTAGGAAATGAATTTTAGACATGATGATATAAGTATACCTGAAGTATGGTGTGGGAAACCAAAAGGCCTTCGAGTAATCCTGCAAGAATATGATTTATAGCCTACAGATTGACTACTCTGACATGATTGTATATTTAAAAAATTAAGGAAAGACTATAACCACTAAGGGTATAGCTGTTATACCTAACAGCTTTTATCACAGCAACTTGACTTTTGAGCTGAGAAAGGATGCTTATAAGAAGCTATTGAAAACTATAATCATATCTATTTATTTCTAGGTAAGTTTCATTGTGAACTTAGTTGGATAGAGTACTATTGGGACTGAGCAAAACTATATACATGCAAGCACTACAAATATACCTAGCCTACCCTTCTCAAGATAGTTCTGAAGACTTTAGTGGCTGTTCGTTCACAGCTCATTGTTAGGTATTAGAGAAAGACATAATAGATCATGGATGCTTATCATGAAGGCATATGGTATGGTACAAAACAATTTACTGATATGATTTACCACAGCCACTACTGTGTTCCTTTTACCTCATATATTCTCTCTAGTTAGGTTTGAAGCCTATATATTTTAACTACTAATATTCTTGTAACTGGTGGTAACTTGTAGGAACTAATACAATAGTAATTAGCAGTAGGCCAGCTAGCATTTGATTCCTAAGGGAGACTAGAGAGGTGAAGACAAGAAGATCTTGGAAGAAGCAAAGGGGAAAGGGAGGAAGAGAATCACTGTTCAATCAAGTATATTTCTTATCTAGGTTCTGTCTGAAGTCTGGCAGTTCCTACTAGTCAGGAAGCCTGTCTTAAATACATGATTTCCTCCACCCAAAGTAGAGGTTTCTGAAAACCTGCAACCACTTTCATTACCGGTAAGTGCACACTACCGGAATCTCATGATCCTACCAGAATCCTGAAAGCCTAAGGCAATCCTTCACCCAAGCCTTATCTCTACTACTAGTATACATGACCATTCCCTCCCTTGGAATCCCTAGGGTAAAACCTTGCTGGTACAAAAGTATCACTAATACATACATAATAACTTACCAGAATCCTGATGATACCAGTAGTGAAACAATTAATAAAGTAACAAAAACAAGAACAAATAAAACATATAACAAGGGAAAACCTAAGCATAACCAGTATGCAGTTGCAGGAATATGTATACATGTTACATTCTCCCAATCTAAAACACTACACACTCTACTCCAAGTCCTCCTGCTCATTCCTGTCTAGGTGCCATAGGAGGGAGTTATCATTGGTACTGAAGTAATCAAATTCTGACTAGCTAGAGTCATATTCTTCATCATCATAGGTTCCCAAAATTCATCAGGTAAAGGTCCAGCTGTACAGGGGGTTTCTGAGACCTCCATTAGTTCCCAAACCATTCTGACATAGTGCGAATTTATCTTAGGTATGGTGGCTGCTGGGTGGTTTGTAGTCCAATATTCCTGGATGATTTCCAAGGAGTTCTCCAGGTTCTCGATGGGTTCCCAACTTGAAGAGTCATTAGTCCTTTTGTATCCTTTCCAGTACACCAAGAATTTGTCTCCATTATTCTGGTGTCTGTGATCAAGGATCTATTCTGCTTTCTATTCTTCTGCATTGTCAATGATGATAGGTGCCACCCTGTCCATCCTTTGAGTTGCGAATCTACCTGGGTCATTTTCTAGGTATTCATTAAGCAAGGATACATGGAAGAAGAGTTTCTACTACTCCATTTATCAGGGTAATTCAAGCTTGTAGTTGTCAGTATAGGCATCATGTTCTAATACCTTGAAGGGGCCAAACAATCTGGGTTCTAGCTTCCTCAATCGCCTAGGAGTAGAGGTGTAGGGCTGCCCTCTAACCAGTACTCTGGTTCCATTATCTTTTCATTTTCCAGTTGTTCGTATATGTGTGACTGATATCCCGCCATGATCCGAGTTAGTTATACCTGCTGGCTATTACTCTACTAATTTTGTTTCTATGATCGTGGGGTAATATAAGCTTTATCAAAGTATTACAAAGAGCGGAGTTCTTGGTGGCTCTTTGCTGGTCTCGGGGTTATGTTCTTTGTTGATTTAGCACCCTAGACCACACTTACCGTAGTGGTCCAGGAAATCATGTTTAAGTCTCGCCCCCCAGCCATATACTAATTGGGCCGGGGCCTTTACTTTAGTACATCAGGACATCAGTATTTTTTTCCGTCGTGCCCTTACAGTTTCTGCGGAATATCTTTCATTTATGATCTCGAAGTTTCGCGGTGTCTCCTAATGAGTGAGGTATTATCAATAACTGTTAAAGACCTTAGCGGGCAAACCTTTCTCCTGTTTTCCCCTCAGCTGGTACCACTATCGGTCATGCGGTTTTGGGTTAGCGTGTTTTACTCTTCCGTGGTTGGGGGTTTCTTCGGTGTATTTAGTATGATAGCGATTTTCGATTTTAATCAAAGAGCTGTTAAACCCGGTCCAAGGGCTCGCAAGACCCTATTATTTGCCCTAGAAGTTTTATGTCACACGATGTCATACGGGTTATAGAAAAATCCAAGGTGATGACGTTGAAACGAGGCATAACTAGTGCTAATACCCCCGGTTACGAACTTCTGAGAAATAGGGTATATTCACTGGTACTGAATGGTGGATACGATACACATCAGAACACTCTTATCAGGTAAGCTACGATACTCCCAAGTCCATACCTCGCCTACTGAGCTCGGGTGTTTGCCTTTAAGAATATTACCTGAACCACCGGGATTGTCTTCCGGCCCGACCGGTGGTGCAAATACGGTACTATCCCGCCGACTGGTGCCTAAAAAAATCCATCCAACACTCACCACATGTTGAGATGTTCCTCCAGCTCCACTTTCAGCTAGTGCAACTATGAAGGAAAATGGAAAAAAGAATAGAAATAAGGAATTCGGAATCTCTTAGCTACCCGGTGATTTATAATGACCTTTGGCATTGTGTCGCCGAACTCTGGAGATCATCTCACAAAATTACCACATCGGGTCCGTATCATGACTGCACATGCTGAGTCACGAAGTATGATTCGTGACGTTCCTAAGGTGGAAGGGTGAGGTTTGGTAGTTATACACCGGGTTTTGGAGAGAGACTACCGGCCTTCTAGGAGGATTCCGGGCAACGTGAGGTGAAGGTAGTTTCTGAAGCTCGACACTTACATTTAGAGTCCGGGAGCTGGATTTATTTAAGGCATCCAGGCTCAAGGGGGTCTCAGGACCCTCCCGCGTCGCCGGAACCGGAAAAATGTTTTTTTTATATACGGTAGTGATTTCGGCATTCCATCACGTGAAAGCTCGAATCCCACTTGTTCATTTCATTTCTCTTGGACATGTTATATCCTCTTCTATTCAATATAGATGACGAGATATTCTTTTGTTGTGTCTGGATTTGGGAATCCTTCAGGGGACGCATGCCCGCGCGCTCACTTTCAACCGAGACTAAGGATACAGGGGACCTAATAAGGAAGTGTACCTTTACTGAAATTTCGAGTATAATTACGACGATTTTCTTCTGGTCAGGAGTGCAATGCTCTAGGGGATTGTTCTTGAGCACACGTCAGTGTGTTTTCCGTAGTGGTAGGAGCTTTCGCGAGGACAGTCAACGGTGTAATCGTACTGGCACACTAAAAAGAATTTAATCCAACTGGAGGAGAAAATAGAATTTACCAGTGATGACCCCGAGTAACTTAATCACAAAATACCCCCAGAACACCGTTAGGACAAATCACTACTCAGCAATCCTCAACGGACATTGAAATATTACGTTATTTTTCCTTATTAAAGGATCACTGGCTGAGATAATCATTGTTAGACTTATAGAAGGTTTCCAAGAACAGCCTTAGCTTATCAGTCAGCTGTACAGACATACCCCTGAAAATAATGCCCACGGGTTGATTACGGCTCTGCAGTACTCGGCGGCTGGGGTTCGGTTGTTTTTGCCCAAATACAGCATGTAAGCCAGACGAAACACTAGTCCCTGAGGACGATATAAAAATGCAGCATTTTAAACGTTCCAAATTGTGCAAGAGCAAAAGATAACAAGAATAACAAGAAAATCGGAAATGCCAATCCCCTTTGACCTTTGATAAACAAATTCCTAAAAAGAGATTCTAACCCTTCAAACTTCTGACGAAAACGGTACTTGTGAGAGGAAAGTAAATAGTACGATAAAACAAAAAGACATTGCAATCACATCACAATCACAATTAACTTCCTGATCCGCTTCCCCTCATCCATTTACTAGAGCTCAATGCATCCCGCTGAGCTTCCCATATTTCATGTCCGAGGCTGATCAACCGACCACCAAACACCCTCAATACATCTTCAACTTCAAGATCCTCGGCATCATCCAGTGGCATGCCCCTCCCCTCTTCACCGCCAAATGTCAACCCCGCCCAGCAGTGGCGAAGGTGGCTGACCCACGGTGCAGCCCTATCAGGTCTCACTCTCGTCGCAATCAAGTAGAATGACGACCGGGTAGCATGCGCAGATTTAGGCTTGAACAAACTGATGTCTGCGAATTGACTGAAGCGGTACATCAAAGACACGGTATTCCACTGCTCCACTCTATGCAAGAGTACAAGCATGGTGCCGCCAGGTCGGATGTTCGTAAGCGCAAGAATTAACTGCGAAAGTAACAGTCTCCCTGGCTCCCATGAGCGGAATCCCGCTTGTTCATGAGTGCGCAGTCGCTGGCCGTCGCAAATTACCAGGTCATATGGTGGCGACATCTGTGGCAGCGGTGGGTTCGTGGCGAACGCATGGCGGTCTGGGAAGTGCTCTGGCACACGCACCCCCGGGGGAAGATATGTGGTGTGGAGTGTCAGATCTGTAAATGATATGGTCAGGTTACGCCGGCCGGAGGTTCGGAGGAGCACTTCGTGGCCGCCGCTCTCTACCGGTAGGGTTATCCCGTCCACGAAGCATCGTGGGTTTCTCCTCAACGCGAACTCAGTGAAAGCGCCGGGAGCCATGCACACATCTAGGACTCGCTGTCCAGCCAGCGCAGGAAATATGTCCGCGGCGTGGTTAATCTCCTCCGCGATCTCTAACATCATCTTGAAAAATCCGTGTTGGGTTTTTTTGTTATTTGCAGATGAATCAGAGGTGAGCCTTTGCCTGTTGAAATGGCGCTCTGCCGCATTAGATTCCCAGCCCTGGTGAAATTAAGTGGAAAGAAGTCAATAATTCGAACGTTATGTTATAATAGACCCAACGGATCAAGTATAGACGGGGACTCTCATGTTAGGAGAGCTGACAGTCACTAACCTTTGCTCTCAACACACACAGGTCATGAAAGACTCTCACATTATTTTGGGCAAGAAAGTCCTTAATAGCATTCGATTTGCGCGTTTGACTACTGATATCCTCCTGCTCCATCTCCTTCTAATTCCAAACGGGGCAAGAGATAGAAGCTTGAAAAAACTTGAAGCCGCAAGTAATAGACTGGACAAGCAGGCACTGAATTTGATATTAAGTACCAGTATCGCAGCTGAGGCATAGAGACACGCACACACACAACAAGAATAAGAAGAAGAAAGGAGAGGGGGATGTCCTTCGCAAGTTAAATACTCATCGCCGTTGGCAGTTAGGCAGCAGAGTAGGTGGGTGAGTAGTGAAGTAAAGTAAACCACTCGTGATTAAGATAACGAAAAAAGCAAAGGAACAATACCAGGTACCCCACGCTAGTTAATAATTTTCGCAAACAAAAGCTCCCTGAACCACCGGTCATGATCACCAGCGCCAAAACATTCCTGACCGCCAGGCCCCGAACCCCCTGTACGTTGAGTACTGTACCGTATGTCTATTATATCAATCTGCCCCCAATAATATTCTAGTCTAGTGTATATGGGAAGAGGGAAAGGGAGTCTGACTAAATCGAACAGAACTAAAGTTAAGGTAGTCAACTCTTGCCGGAGTGCAAAGAAAGGCGATAACCGCGCTTGGTTGGTTAGCTGGAAAATTAAGCATTACGAAGTCTAAATATAACGCCTCTCTTGAGTGATTAGGATGTTTGGCTGGACGAGGCTATGTGCATGTTACCGTATCGATAAAGAAAGCCGCGGATGCAAAGTACGAGTATAATTGTGCTTAGGTAATCCTACTAGCGGTCGTGGATCCCGATGCACACACCCCCTGATATAACTAAAAAGTACGGTGCTGCGCACTTAACCTAGTGACCAAGAACAAAACTTTTGCTTAAATTTAGCAGAGAGGTAAAAGACCAAGTGCTTCGCTCTGTGAGTGTTAATTGATGCTAGTATCCACTACCGTAGGGGTATGTTGTCTCTGGAGTTATGCTAACTTACTATTGCACTAAACTGCCTACCCGCATTTTTCATCCCACGTAGGTCCATGGAGGCCTTTGCCAATCCGATGAGTAACGGTAAAATCAACCTCGCCTTGTCTGCCGTACCCAAGTATACATATCGCGTGACATGTCCGGAGCGAACTCGGTCCCCAGCTAAACTAGTTAGTACTCTTAGCCTACACCATTCAACTTACTTCGAGTCACCAATATGATAGGTCACTGGTTAAATTAGGCGAGGTACATGTATAATGAACGTGATTGCTAGATTATTATATGCTTCTTGCATAAGAAAGCTATGATACTGTATGATGGAACAATAGAATATGATACCATGAAAGCTGGTTTTACGAAATTCTAGAGTAAGGGGGTTCGGGATATGCAGGGTAAGCTTGGTGAGTGCATAATTCCTGCAAGACGGGTGGAGTGAATATTAGATTGGATCACCGATGGATGTGGGGTTTGCTTTCTTTTCCGTTTGCACAATTGACTCGGTACGAGTAAGTTACCACAGTCAAGTGGTATAGAAGGCTAGAGAGGAGGTTGGAAGAAAGTTATGCGGGGCGTTTACAAATGCTGTGTTGTACTCCACATTGAGACCGGTAACCTTGAAATAATATTCTAGTAGGGAGTATCATACGGTAAGGTACAGTGCTTGAAACCACGTATGATACTGTAAACTCTTTGGCAAAATCTAACTACCGGTAGAGCACAGCCACCAAAACCCGACACACCAGCACCGTGCCGTGCATTGCAAACGCCCATTATGTAGCTAATATGAATACTGATGCAACTCTCAACCCTCGAGTATCCTTGGCATCGATCACCAAATGCCAGCACGGTGAGAAACACTGCAGGGAATCACCTTCGCCATCTTGAAACTAAGTCACTGATGAATATTTTAGTACATACTAAAACCACGAAATTCCTGTCCTCAATATACAAGTAGCGGGGCTTTGGAGCAAGGCACTGGCCAAGCTGCAACGATACATGCTCAATATGTTATATGCACCGTACATAGAGCACCCTTGGCAATCCCTAATTGCACAGCAACTTGATATAATGTCCATCGTGCCATGGAAGCGCCTCTACAGCACTGTTACACCATATCCTACGATAGTCCAGAATATGTTTGTCCTAAGTTGCTCCTACGCCGTCTCTAGATACCGCGGCACAATAAAGCATCACGTTAAAAGTAGGTTTCCGCACTATGCACCGAAATTGGTATTCGCACACACAGACACATGCTCAACATCCTTGGGGGTGTTACACCAGCTCTAGGTTGTCAGATTCCATGATAGGGTACTGGAAATCCCCCTGGAGATTTTAAGTGGCGCTAGTCATTAACCCGTCTCACTCAGCCCTCCGCCATAATCAAGTTACCCGGATAATTGTCACATTGTCAATACACAATGTGGTGTGTACCCGTGCTGGCTAGAATCGTGGGAAGTGTGTGGAAGAATTGAGAGATTAAAAACACGGGAGGCAGCACAGCCAGTAGAGTGCAAATTCCTAATTCAATTGCTGACCTTTGACAATCGATCCAGAAGCTCCAAAAGCGCGCTTATCCAAACCCGTTCCAACCAGCCCCTCAGAGATGAAACTTTCGAAATTTCGAAATTTCATGCAAATCTATTTGGAGCGCTGTCTCCAGCTCGCGAAGGGAATGAGTAATGATGGTACGGGCTGGTTGGCATGATGGAGAGCATGTTGTCTAACCCTGCACACATGTGGGAAAGCTATGATAGCCGAAATCGAGCGGGCCGTGGCGTTTGGGCATAGTAATCTAAGGCATCGCAGTCAGAACTATATCGATCTGTAAGTTGGATGTAGAGGTATAGCGTGTAACGCGAACACCGTCTAATGACAAACAAGTCTATCATTATCGTCAGGCATGTATTTACGCTCCGAAAAGGTTTCAGTGGTAACAATGTAGTCTGGAGATATTGGTATCATTGTGTCATTTGATTGAGAGAGGCACGTTTTTAGTTCTTTCACCTTTTTTATCCAAGTGCTAAGTTACTGTTTAGTGAACTTGAGGGTAAAAAACTAGGCTTGTCTAACGAACCTCCACCAAACCTCGTGCTTCCCTACAAGAAAAAAGGGAAAATTACTACAAAACTCTCCACATTCGGCAGTGCGGTGCCTGTATTCCGCGCTTAATCTGGTAACAAATAATTTACCACATGGTGCAGCGGAGACCGAAGGGCAAATTTTCGCCATCCCTAGTGCATTTTTAACGAACCGCGGCCCTGGAGACCGTCGGAAAAAATGGGGGGACAAAGTTGTCCTGACAATTATTTTCACATTATCCTACAATTGCGCTACACTACGTTGTCTTAGCAGCACTGTACCCTATATAATCTTTTCCCTACGTGGCCGGTTTTTTTCCCGAGTGATTCCCAATGATCGCGATCTGGGTTCTTCCTGACTATCGCAAGCGGGGTTCGTGCGTTTCGCTCTCCCCAATACCGGTAGTGTGAGCTATGTACTCGAGTACAGTACAGTATTATAAGAAACATAACGCCATTATAAGTACGGTATTAATTGTACACTTACTGTACACTACCAATAAACAACATCGGCATTGGACCAATCCCCGTTCATCCATGCCTCCCTTCGACCTATTGAGACGGGACAGGATAGGCGAAAAGGTCCTCGGCAAACCTTATATGGCCCCATCTCTTCGGCAGAAACGGGTCGCGGTGTGACATGGGGCACAGGTGGTGCACTTAATCCTGCTCTTTAGCTGGTGCGATACGATGTGTTAGTTGGTACGAACTTAGCTCTGAAGCTTGGTGGCACCCCAGTGCTTATAGAGTATGGGTAAGGTATCCTGGTTGAACTAATACGACACTATACGGTAGTGTGCCGGGAGATCTTGAATGCTTAGAAGGTTCCTCCATTGAGAGCATGGAGGGCTTTAAATTCGTAGCAAGTGAGAAAAAATGATAGTCTAGTATACCTTAAAAACTGTGCACTGTGAGTATAAAATCTATACAGTAGTCACTGCTACAAAGGAATGAAGGTTTGCAGGAGTTCGTTCAGAAAACCCGAAGCCAAATGAGAATTTGTCACAGAAGTTTGTTCACGTGAATCGGGTGCTGAATAGAATCTAAAAAGCTCCCCAGACCTCCAGTGACTTGGATCGTAAAGTGGGAATTTATTTTCAGTAACAAAGTGTAACAGGTACAGTACTGGAGCAGATAGCTAGCATCCGCCAGCATCCATGGGCCAACAAGGTTATCTTAGTTAATTGAAATCCAAGTAACTTAAATCAATAGCCTGACCTCATTACGATAGTAGAAGAAACCCCCTGTTTGAATATTAGCACAACTGCAACCATCTGCTAAAGTAAGTCAACTATCAAAAACTCAGCGGCACGACTCCTCCTTAAGCCCGAGGCACAATATGCATCTACCGTAACCAATAAACAATTCCAATTTTGGAACTCCGCCATACGAGTACTGGTACTATCCTATCTGCCGCATAAATAATCGTCATTTCAAATCCTACGTCCCGCTATCCATACCGTATCGTACAGCTTGTCTCTTCTGCTCCCTGTCATCCGCAGGTACAGCAGAGAAACACGCTTGCGCCATCAGAACAGTTACCTCGTATTTGCAATCGGATAAAGCGCAGATCAGATCTGTCCCGGCTTGTGCCGTATCGCTAGTGCTTTACGTCTTCGCGAAGGCAAGTCCATAGAATTCGGTGCATTTAGCGTTTTAGGATTAAATAACGAGCTAAGCTTAGCTTAAAGATATCCCGATGAGCGGCTCGCGACCGGGTATAAGTTGCGTATTGCAGATTTTATAATACAAAGTAAGGTGGATGAGATGCGGTGAGGATTCAATCTCTTAATCATGTTGGTGGGAAGAGGTGCAGATAAAATTAAACCCCGAAGTCTGTGATGATCATTAAGTGAGAACTTAAATCTTTGATAAAAACCAATCGGAGTGCATTTTTGATGGTCTGCATAGGCCTTTTAAAATGTATGTCATAAGACGTACTACTAAACGGGCTACTTCGTATTATCTCAGCCAGTAGGGAGGGGACTTACTGTATGCGTACAATGCCGTTTGGTATTACATTATTACTGATGCCATACCATTGGTGACTTCAAGTAAGAAGTTGTGTAACTCAGGCCCAGACTTCAGGCAACTTCAAGGAAATCATTCCCCAGTTCGGACTTTACCCCAATTCTATCAATCACATTTCGATCAATCACAAGGTAGTACGGTATCCTACTCACTTGGTCACATTACTAGATTCCAAGATAGGGATTTGGGGCTGTCCGTTGATATCAAGAGTTCATGCCATAACTTTGGAATCCTTCACATGCCAAAAATGTTGCACGAGTATAATAATTATTGATTACTCTGTGGTGACGGATAAGGTGAGTTTTATTGGATCACCAAAATGTACTCGGAGGTTAGGATCGGTCAACGGTAGAGGTCTGAAGTTCAACCCCGGTTACTATTCGATTTTAGTTTCCTCCCTTTTCTGAGAGTTCTACGTTGATATCTTCATTTTGCCTGTTTGGCATATAACTTCACTGTACATGCCAGAGTTACAAGCTCAATCCCAGTTAGTTCAAGAGAAAGCGATCTAAAAAAGATAGGATATATCATAGGAATCCTAGGTTGGAGGAGTTAGGTCAACAAGATTGATGGTGAAAATGCATCGGAATTTCCTTTAAGTGATAACGTGCGATCATATATAACGAACTAGCTATAAATTCCATTATTTACCCTTTTTCCTGCCCCGTCCGCTTACTCCGCCCGCTCTCTTTATGCCCTCACTATGCTTCCCCCGCCCATCCCCTCTCTTCGACTCCTCCGCGACTCGTCCCCTAGATCCTTCCTCCTTCAGTCTCCTTAGCTCTTCCTGCAGACCTTTCTCCTGGTCCTCCGATATCTTTTTCTGCTCGTCTACCAAGCTCTGCTCCTTCTCCCTTCTTTTTTCATCTTCCTTGATTCGTTGGTTAAGCTCCGTCTCTCGTTTTTTCAATTCCTCTTCTCGTTTATTAAACCGCTTTTCATTCTCTCTTTTATCTTCTTCCATTTGTCTCAGGATATTTGCAAGTAATCCGCTCTTCTCTTCGTCTTTTTTGTTCACCTCCTCCTCCCTTAATCGTAACTTTTCCTCAGTTTCTTTATTCAACCTTTTATCTTCTCGGTTTCTCGCCGCTTCCTCCTCTCGAAGTCGTGTCTCTTCCTTCTGTCTAGTGGAATCCGCTAGTCTCTTCGCCTCTTCCTCCTGCGTCAATCGTTTCAACTCTTCTTCTCTTCCCCTCAGCGCTTCCTCTCTTTTGTATATCTGCTCTTCCGATTTCTTGAGATATTCATCCTTCGCCTTGAATTTCTCCTCCTCCTCCTCTCTCCTGATCTCCTCTAGCACTTGTACCTCACTCTGGCCACTCTCCTCCGGGACTATGGTGGTCCCTGCCAGTGCCGCGTCGCCAACCTTTGCCCAATCATCCACACCGACCACCCCTCCAGCCAGACGTATTGCTAACATTCTAGCAATCACCAAGCGGCGCAGAAGGCCCTTCTCCTCCACTAATGTCTGCTCAACGATCTCGATATCCTTCTTCAAAATCTCCATACTTCCATTTGTAACATCAAGCACCTTATCGAGATCGTCAAGGGTGTGTTCGGTGCCGGATATAAAGTGGTTTATTCCGGAGAATAGATTCGTGATTTGGTATATCTCCTCCGGTTCTAAGTTGGATTCCGAAAGTCCCATGATGCTGCTGTCTCCTTCGGAATTCATTGCGTCAGCTTGGGATATTTTGACTCCGTTGCGGGAAGGTAGGTTTGACTCCGGGAAGGTAGGTTTTCGACAATTCAGCGTTTTTTTTCTCTTTTCTTCTCGTGAGTAAGGTTTTATGAGTGAATGAGATGACCCGTGAAATATAGATACACCCCCGGGGATGGATGAAAGGATCGATTCTTGCTTTTAAGAAAAGCACCGGCACTTAGTTAAACTAGAGAAACTCTAACTGAAGATCCTCTTTCAATCCCTTTCTTTTTTCTCTTTCATACCAAAAAATACATCCTCCAAGAATAAAGGCTTTTTACTTTGTGGCTTATTTTTTTTTTGACATAGCGCCCTTTATAAAGCAAAATTAGTTTTTTCCGAATCTTTTTAGTTATCTTTCGCTTGCATACAGCGTGTCTGAGTGCCGCACTTGTACTGTACCCCCATAACCAACTAAATCTGAACCCTTTTTTTTTTCTTTTTTTCTTTCAACTTGAATGGCAATACTATCCCAAAAGGGTTTCTTTTCCATTGATAATTTCGTAAAGTCTCAGTACGCTGGCACAACACGGCACCAATTTAGATTCGTCCCATGTGGGAGCGCATCCAACAAAAAGAAGCTTATAGTTTACGGCGGTGGCTTACTAAAAAAAATTTGTTGTTTCCCACGAGCCTGCTAACTTAGAGCCAAACGCAAATATTCTCTCGAGCCGTCTCGGCTCCGATAGCCTTCAGGCAGCTGTACGATGACTCGGCAGACCACAACAACAAAATCTCCATATGACCGCCGGACAGACCATCATACCCCATCACTCATGCTGTTTAGGCCTAACCTGTTCTGAACGGTTGGGCTCTTTTTTTCCCCTGCACAAAGGGGGGCTGTTGGGATGCAAACTTAAGACTCTGGGAGAGCTACGGGAAAGGGAAGAGGGGGGGTTTAGAGTCCCACATCTTTGGTGCTCTTAGTGCAGGCTGAACATGCTTGTATTCTGGGATGGGTAGGACAGATCCCACATGAACTAATTATGCATTGTTTATTCACACATCTGTCGATTCCTGGAGGGTATGATCCAATTTTCCCTTGTGAAGTGATGTGGGTATTTCCGGGTTAAAGTTTTATCTCAACAGTCATAGGACAAATTCTCAGTGCGGCTTGTCCACAAAGGAGGGATATATTGAGTCGGTTTTCGATATGATGATCCACATCAGGCTTGCTCTCGTCATAGGTCCACTTGATCATGGCGTTGACCGGGAAGATGTTTGGAACTATGAAATATGTATATCGCAGCTTTTTTGCAGATAACCAAGAAGCATTAATTGTTGCCATTTAGGGTTCATAAACCAAGGGACCAAGGTAACCTTGGGCTCTAGCTTTTCTGTAAAAAAAAAAACGCTTTGGTTCAATTCTCCAATTTAATATCACTATCTTAACCCCTAGAAACTTGAAGTGAGGGCATTTTTATGGGTTCTCATATTATCATAGCGGGGGCTTCTCTTAAACGCACGTCTACACCATCCTAGTATTTAGGATCTGGTCGGAACATATAATGATCCTTTAAACCTTAATCTTCTGCCCCCTCTACGGTTAGGCCAGATAATAACCACACCGTCGACACCAGCGCTTTCCCGAAACTCAGCGAACCTAACCCTACCCCTAACTGTCCCTTTCACATCAAATCACTCGAGCCATCTGGGAGAATCGCCCAAGCCCGAAACACTCCCACCAGCAACCAAACAAGAGCCTGCAAAATAGAAAAAGAAACCCCCGCAGTTCAGAGTACCTGAAAAAGGAAATTAACTAATTCCAATCACCAAAGATCTCTAAAATACTTCATGACACAGTAAACTCCAAGTCTCCGAACAACCCTCCACCTTGCGCTCGATGCCACCACCCCATCTCAATTCCAAAGCCAAAAAAGAAAAAAAAAACATAAAAAACTAAACATACAGTAAAGGTAAACCTACCCCCCAATCCAAAAACCCCCCACAACAACTACAGCCGCCACCGCCAACATCACCTTCCAAAACACATACCCTTTCCCGGCAAAATAAGTCGTCCCAGCGGACTCAGTATCATTCCAGTAGGCTTTGGGAAATTTCCGCAAGACGTCGCTTACCCGTGCGTCGATCGTTGGGACTATTTCGGCAAGGCCTGGAAAGATGTCTTTTAAGTGTATGGTTGTAGGGGTTGGGTTGGTTGTTGTGGCGGTTGCCGTTAGGATTAGTACGGCTAGTAGGAAGAGGGAGAGGAGGAGGAGGGTTGGGATTTGCATTTTTGTTTTCCTCTGGGGTTGTTGGTCAATGGCTGTATATGATGCTTTTTTGTGGGGTTGTTTGAGAAATGGGGGTTGGAAAAGGTGGTGGGGTTTATATCGTGGTTTTGGTAGTGTACGTGAGTAGATTCTTTGAAGAGAGGATGTCGTTTGCACTCGCAAGTGAGCAGAGTACGCCACGCATCCTGACACAAAGCTCAGATGGAACAAACGGGAAGCACTATCGTATCAATATCTCCTCGCTTGAGTTGCACAATTCTCACGCATACTCACTCGTTCTGCACTTTTGTTAAACTTGGAATACACTGTCAATATTTCTGCCTTCGTAAAAATACATTATCCTCAGGTGCACAACTTCTTGGATAAAAGTTGCGCTTGCTGCCTTATTCTAGAATCCTAACGGTCAATTTTTGGATACCTTTTTTTTTTCTTCCCAAACCCTTCTATAAAGTCCCGCCTAATGTTCACCCCTTTCAAGAAGCTTGACAAGTCCCACTTCTAACCTCAGGGACCTGTTATGTCAGACACTGAACCTGGACTAGCCATGTCTGCAAAACCATTTACTCCACTCAACCTCAATTCCCACCAGCCTTATAACCCTCCCCCGCCAATGCCAATATCCCACCATTTCTTCCTTATAGTACCGTCCGACCCCCGGCACGAGGGAGGCAGAGCAGACCCATGAATCTGACGGGCCAACACAATAACATCAACATCAAGCCTCATTTTCTTATACCAGCAGTAGTACCCGATACCTGTCCCTCCGCCTATTAATCCCGCCCAAACCCGCCTGCTCTAGACGTGTAAAACATCTAAATCAAGAAAGAAAGCCACGATACGTTCGGCACTTCCGTGCAAGCGCGAGTACTCGTACCAAGGACTGAAAAAAAAAAAAAAAGTCCCAACTTATCATACATGTACCGTACGAACCTAAAATCCCATCCCTACTACACTACCGTGCCGTACAGTACCCAAGCCTGCAATCTTTCAGTTCCACATCTAAATCTTCTGCACGAGCACAATGCTAGCACAAGAACTCTATCAACCAACCAGGTAAAATCACCTCAACTTGAACAACGATTGCGAGTGCATTACCGTCCAATACAGTGAGATCCCGGCCCTAGCTTAACTTCCTTCCACATGATACAAAGCTCGCCAGCTATGATACTTTATCCAACCCAGGTACAATGCAATGCGATACAATACATCGCCAATCCATCGATACAAAGCATGCACCGTACCGCACAGCCGCGACAAGGTAGTAACCGGACAACAAAATTATTTCCGCTGATGCAACGCAGATCGCACACAAGTAATTCTCGTCTAGTCCGGTCACCACCTTGTCGCGACTACATCACAGCGCCTATTGGTATACAAAGGGCATACCGGTACTAACTACTCGCAATACACTCACACCCCGCTGTCCCGGATCTCGATAACCCGGATACCTCGCTGTCCCGTATGAATATGATAGATTCTTTGGATTTTGGCCATCCGGGATAGCGGGGTGCGAGTGTACTGCGCTGCGAGGGGAGCCAGGGAAAAAAACTTTCATCACATGCTTGAGGATCCATGTTTCGCATCGGGACATGATGGTTAGAAGAGGTATGATAGGATAGCCGGTTAGGTTCATAGTTCTGGAATACAGTGAATGATTGGTGGGATTACTGTATACTCGTATCATGTCGCAAATACTTTATTGTAATGCATGCTCCGGACGGTAGTGCATGTCTTCACATCTGCTTCTTTCATGCGTGAAAGAGATGCGCAGGACATGACGGCGCAAACTTCACACAAAAATGTGGGCTCGCTCTTCCAAGGGACAAACAAACTTCACCATTACAAATTAAACCCAAGAAAAAAAAAGAAAGAACGAAAGGACCACAATAATTATTAGGAAAAAAAGGTATAGTATGGTCCGGATTCAAAAACCAAAACTCTCCTCCGTGCCATTACCAAAAAAACGTTCCCTCTAAGCATACCCCCCCACCAGCCCCCCCACAGCAAGCAAACACACAAGCATCAAAACCCCACCAACATCACCAGCAGCCCTCCCCGAAGCAGTGGATCCGCTATCGCTACCGCCACCGCCCCGTCCCCTCCCTCTTCTTCTTCCACCCCTGCCCCTTCCGCCTTTGCGCTTTCGCAGTTCTTTGTCGCTCTCCGGTGCGGCGGTCGCGTATGGGGATGTAGGAATGGACAAGCTGCTCCCCACGATGACGGCATCGCTGGGCGTCGGGGGTGTGTTTGCTGCGATGGTAGCGGTGGAGAGGGCTATGAAGAGGAAAATGTCTGTCGGGCGCATTGTAAGTTTTTTCTATTCTTGTTTACGATTCCGAGCGAAGTTCGGAGCAGTAGTAGTGATTGTGGTGAGTGAGAACGACGTTGTCCTGTCAAAACCAACAGTACGGAGAGAGTGCGAGTGCTCTTTATATTACCGTGTGTTGTGTAGTGTAGTATAGGGATGTTGCGCGCCGTATGGTAGGTTGGGTTAGATTAGAGCAGCGGTATTATAAAGCCCCCCTCCAGCCCAGGCTCCCCTGACGTCGTAGTGGTATGATATAGTATAATAGTTGAAAGAGTGTGTGTGCGCCCGCATGCCAAAGACTTTCCTGAAACCACCTGATGTCTGTCCATCTGTCTTGCCTCGCATTGTATCGAACGGCAGCTGGTGCGGTACCGTATCCTGTTTCCGCTACTGTTCGAGGCGATTGAAGCTCAGTGAAATTGGTGCTTGTTTCTTGTTATAGCTGCTGCGATGGGGATGAGGGTGCTAGGCGATAGATATAGTTAAAATTCCGTTCCGTGCGGCTTACACCAAAAACCGAACCGGGATTTTAAGTTTGTTCTAACGTTTTTATGGGGTTGGTAATCCGGTTGCAGTCGTACAAGAAAGGTTTCAGCATATTTTTGGTCAAGTCAATAGATAAGCAGATCTCTGTCTCTGAACACCTGTGCTCGTACAAGTGCAAGTACTCTGCAGTACCGGTACCGTATTATCTTGAATAAGAGAGAATTGTCTCAGGACGTCAAGGTTGCCTCTCTAAGTAAGGCGTTGTTTTTTTTTTGCTGTTGTTTTCTCCCGTCTCTAGCTTAATAGGAAAGTCAGACGTCTTTAGACAATTCTCTCTTATTCAAGATAATACGGTATTGTACAACGAGGAACAGTGACTCAGCCATTGTTTCGGGGAGTGTTTTTTTTTTCTTTTTTTTCTTCTTCAAATGTCAGGTGCCATTGGGTTTGGGGTTCTGAATTATTTCGAAGGAATCATTTTTCTGTACTGGTCATTTGATATCAGCAGTGAACTTTAACTTATGGAGGGGCCTGCATTATGCACTTACATATGTTTAACTACCTGTACAGTACAGTACAGTACAGTGCTCAAGTGCGACTCTTGTCATTTTCTGTCTCAGCTACAATGCCCGAATCATTAACTTGATTGTGATCATGAAAGCATCACAGGCAGAGGTCATCCAGCTGCGCAAAAGGATTCTGTTCTGCGTGATAGTTTCGGAACTGTGGTAGACTCATCCTGAAAAGTGCCACTGAGGGGGGGGTGCTGCTCATGTTGAGAGCTAACTTATGGGGAAAGAGTAGCTTTAAATACATGGTGAGTATTCTCTGTGCGTGCCGTCCTAGCCATCCAGGCACTTTTGTCGTAATCTGTGCTGTGAACGCTTATGCGTCTGACATTCCTTCGGCAGTACAATTCCTAGAGATTACTTGTACTGTAAGAAGGATAATTGCAACCCCCCCATTCTGTCTCTAAGTTAGTCACGTGGGGCTCAATAAAAGCACAGTACTAGAATGGCGTAGAGAAGCTCACAGTTGAAACATTGTTGCTTGAAACGCCTGCTCGAGCTCCCAAAGTCTATGCCCAAGTAACCACAGTGAATTTTGAACCTTGGGGCGCTGCAGTAATAGTAAATATGATCGGGGGTACCGTGCCAGGTTTGGATATGCCTTGATATGTATACCCCCTATGCAATCCCACGGCGCAACATCTCTAGATTACGGCACTTGTATCGCTCAGAGTAGCTTTCTCAACCCGCTTAACGCTCCAAAGCCTCAAACAGAGATTAGTTATATGCAAGTCATGGCGATCAAGTATTCTAATACTCGGACATACTTCCAACAATTCTATCTCTCAAAATCCATCTCTCAAAATTATTCCCTCTGCCACAAGTAGTAAAACCCCTTAAACAGCAAGCACAGTAATTTTAGACTAATTGAAAAAGGTCACAAACAAGGAGATTCAGTTGACATTCTAATTCTATTGCAAGCCACTCTACTCGTACAAAAACACCACAAAAAAATAGCTACAAGGTCATATACCTTTCGAACAAAGCCAGGGGAAGAAGCGACGCAAGCGAGATCACTCACCATGGACCAGGCACAATAGAACGTAAGAAATGATGAACTACCATAAACCATCAATAGAGACACTTGGCAAGGACAGACCAGGAGAGGCCCAACATCCCCCAAACCACCAACACCTCCAAAACCTAGCCGAAACACCAGAATACATGGCTGATAGGCCCAGTGGATAGGAAAATTCCGGCAATAAACAATCCTCCATCCTCCTACACTGGATTCCAGAACCATACCGAAAAAAAAGAAAAAAAAAGAAAAAAAAAGTGCCAAAATATTGAAATGCTAACCTCTAAAACTAATGAATGCGCAATGCCAGGGAGCATAATCCAAACTGAACCAAACATACAGTAACACCCAACACCGAATAGAATAGAATCACAACCAGAATTAATGAAAAACAAACCCACCACCACCAGCTTCCTGATCGATAGCACACGATGTAAAAACGACCGCCAAAGCCGCACCCCAGTAACCATGAACTCTTCAAACACCCTCAGCGCGCCCGGGGGTTTATGCAAAGTTTGAAGGGTTAGCATAGTAGGGGGGCATTAGCGATGGAGTAGTAGATAGATCCAAACAATATAGTACTATTCCCTTGGAGACTTTGATATGAGTAAGTACATCTACTAACCAAGACACCTATACTTTTGCCTCTGTCTTTAACTTACTCTGCTCACACCCTGTACAGTCTCGCCGCTGTATCTTCTGTTTCCTAATACCGAGCACATGGGAGAACCTCCATACAAATCCCCCAACATGGAAAGTTCCCCTGTGGAGAAAAATTGAATTACTTGATTACTCATTAATTACTTCCGCGCAGGGGTGGTCACTCACCGGTTTTCGGGGATTAGGTTGATCTCTGTTAAAATGTCGGCGATCCGGTTGAGGGAGTCGGAGGGTCTATCGTGCTTCACATGGTAGAATTGAGTGGTTTTGTTGCTGAAGGGAAGGGTGAGGATATGGGAGGGGATAGGTGATTTCCAGGTACGGGGTTTTCTATTGTTGGGGTTTGGGAGGTGGTGAGAATAGTTAGCTTAGTACTGTCGGACTCGTGGATGGCCTACAGGTACATTACGACAAGCTGGGTGGGCTTCATTTGTGATGCGGACAGTGGGTCCCAGTCTTGTATTTATAGCCATCTATATTCCTTAGCAATAATAAAGGAGGACCGCCCCCTTACACGAGAGGCCTCCCACAGTACGGTATGATACGATCTCTGGTAACGGAGGGTAGCTCAACTTTAACCTCAACTTAAAAACTTAAGCATGCAACATGGTTACGGCATTGTAGGTCCTAGGTTAGGTTTTATGATTGCTCGCATGCCCAATCAGGGTTATACGGTATTGCCAATTACAGTACATAATTGTCCTATGATACGATGCAAAATCTAGACAAACACCAACCAATCTTCATAAAAATATTCCAAATCCCATCATCCATACATTCATCATTAGGTTATAAAAATACAAAAATTCATCAAAAATAAAAAATAAAGGAAAATAAAACCAAACACCGCTCGTATCATAAAAAAAATTAAACCCTCACAACATAAGCCCGCAGCCAGCCAACCGTAATCAAACTCTACACATGATTTAATACCGATAAACCACAACAGTAGTATGCTTCCTCCAGATCCAGGCTGCCAACACAGCAGTTAGGGAGAACATCAGAATGTTCAAGATACCCAGGGCATAGGCAGCCTTATACATAGAGCACTCCTTATTCCAGTACCCGCTCATCATGTATCCCCATCCCCAGTTCCAGTTGACTCCGACGCAATTCGTGTCCTGAGCCCAGGGTGCGAGCAGCACGACGCCGGCAATTAGAGCGCCAAAGAAGCAGAGATCGATGATCGCGGCCCACATGGGAAGATGGCGGCGGTAGAAGAGCGAGATGGTAGCGATTGCCCAGGCCGTTGCGAGAATTGCGACGATGAAGAGGCAGAGGATGTTGGAGAGAGGAGTGTTTTCGATACCGGGGTTTTTATTTACAAAGTAGGCCAGGATTCCCCATATTGGGATGAGGGTGAGGATTTGGAGGATACGAAGAAGCGCGAAGAAGGTGCCGGCCCACATGATTGCAGTTTTTAGAAGTAGATTCTATTAAAGTTGGAGTTTGTAGGGTGGAGACGTTTGGAGGGAAAAGGAGAAGAAAAAGCCGGGGGATAGTTTTTCGGCGCTTTTATATATTTTGCGCTTTTCGGCTGCGGGTTGGTACTGCTGCTTGCTCGTGACTGACTGACTGACTGACGGAATACAAGTTGATGGGAACATGTTGAGCGTTATATAGCAATCGTCGAAAGCTCGGTAGGCGCTGCAAGGAATCAAGTTTTGTCCTAATATCGATGATCAGCAGGAAACCATGCTATGACACCCGTTCCTTTAGCAACGGTGCCCTGTTCATTGGTGCCCTGTTCATTAGTGCCTCTCCAAGTCTCCTATACCCAGCGAATAGGAAGTGCCAGCTCATCACATTTCCAGAAGGCAAGGGTGGATATCTCATATTCTGCCCAGCTTTGTGAGGGGTTGGTTGTCAACATGCGTTATAAAAATTTTCGTCACAGACGATCAAACCACGCGCGCGCTCCCAGTTATTTTCATTGACCAACGTCTATTTGAGCATCAAGCGATGGCATCAAAATGTTGCAGTTCAGACCTCTTTCAATCTTCCCTTCACCTTCCCGTAAACTACCGCACCCCATTAGCAAACTCCCAACTTTTGTCTACATTCTGCGAAAGCCATCTCCCCCAATTCAGTAAGAAAAGGCTAGATCAGGTTTCTCAGCTGGAACTGGCTTCTGCAAGGGAAACACACGGGTTCCCGCTTCGGTTGGTCCCAAGCAAACGCCAAACCTTGGTTTACAGTAGCCTTGATTCTTGTCTAACGAGATAAAGGATAAATACCTTTGCTTGTGATGATTGTCAGGCGAGGGATGGTCTTTCGTTTCGATGACGCAGTCTATTTACCCAGATTCACTGCCAACCACAACACGTTGTGGTTGTCTCGGGAGAATCCATGCTGGACGGTATAGTACGCGTCATCTCGGTATAGGAAGTACTGCACTGATTCGGGTTTTGGTGGTTGGTCAGGGCAATGATGCCGACTTTACCATGCCAACCAATACCCACAGAGAAGTTCTCGGCATCTTCCAGAATTGGCCGGGTGCTGGGCGCTGTCGGTGGACTGATTTTGTCGTATGGTCGAGAAAAACGGGCAGGAGCCAGCTGTGTAGTTCATCTTATAAGCGCAGACTACTGCACTTGACCCTGCCAAATGCTAAAACACCGGTACTGTCACTGGTAAAGTCTTTGACTTGGAAAGGTCGGCGAGGTATCAAAGTGGTATCATAAACCCTTGGTACAGTACAGCTCCAGAAAAAGAGGAATCGTGCGAGCCGTTGAGTTCCGAGGAAAATGAGTAGGAAAGTGGGGGAGATAAAGGAGAGGAATGAAGAGTGAGGATGAGAATCAAGATGATGAACTTTAACAAGAACAGTACCGTACGAGAAGTCATTCAGTAATATGACTAGCTCATTGAGTCAACCAACGTACTCGAGTAATGCCCAAAGTGAGATTTAATCTGGCACGGGTTCCCCATTCCATCAGCGGTACCCAAGAGCTTTCGCGTGGTGATCCATTCTAGGCCGGGCGATAGCTCCTACTGGAACGTCCACAGTCACAAAAGCAAAGCTTCCATAGACTGTACGACACAGAGTGGCTCCCTGTAGTCCTAGATTTTAGCAACTGATAACACGTACTGTACAGTCGCACCTCGCTATAACGAATGCCAAGAGTTCCGGATTTTTCGTTCGTTATAGAGAGGTTTTGAACGAAATCCCTTATAGCGAGAACCGTTTGTATGGGAGCAGGGGGGTAAATTCCCAGAGGGTTCGTTCGTAATAGCGAGGATTCCCGTACAAAGAGGTCCATTATAGCGAGGTGCGACTGTAGAGCACCCTGTTTTCTCGATGTATTAGGCTGATAATTTGTCAATTACGACCGCAATAATTATCTGATCTTAACACACTCAGTTTTGGCGGTGTGATGATAGCAATAAGCTATCCGAAAAGGCAGAAAATGTATCCTGAGCATAGCAAGCCATCAATTTTGTTGAAGGAATTGTGGGTGTCATCTGACCCAAATGGGGTAGTGCCCTTGAACCATGATATATTGAGCAACTGTCCTGCAAACCATACTCCTACAATTTTCTGAACAAAGCCATCCCCTCCCACTATTCCATCTTCATTACCTGTCCTAGTGCTACACTACAGGAATATACTCGGCAACGATATCGTGAGAAGCGCTCCTCCTTGACAATTGTCATGGCGCCATGGCATCGAAACGTCTACAGTATAAATCCAGGACACATACCAATTGTCCACGTCACAAAACTTCTCAACTCAACTAGCCGTATTACCTCCCTATGATAGGCAATCCAAACCTCCCACGATATGATCAGGTAGGCCCAAAACCTCATACAGCGGGTGACAAAAAAACTCGACCCATTGGTTGTTTTGACGGTGCGCCAAAAACACCCATGTTTAAGGACTGACAAGTCAACACCATGGTACTTGAGCAAGAAACTTGAAAGAGGTATGGATATCTTGAGATGGGGCATCTCCTGGTCCATAAGTATACGGTAGTGGGAAAAGATGAACTCGTTGGGGAAAAAAGGGTGTTGGATCGAGACCTTTGAACAAGTAGTTTATGTCAGACATATTACGGATGGCAAGAGTTAATTGCATGTGTAAAGTGCCTGCCGAGTTGGACTTGAGTATTATACCCTCCAGTAAAGTAACACGAATAGTGCTTCATCATGCTATAACTCGAACCCCCCAATCAACTTCTTGGCCAGAACATCTCTCTACAAATATCATAGGCTACGGTTTCATACAAGCACTGTGACAATTAACTTACATTCCACAACCGGAAAAAAAAAAACCCACTATTACTTTCGCGCAACCTGTGACAGCACTCCCTGGAACCCAATCTATAGAATTCTCCATTCAATCCTACCAAAAAAGCTTATTCTCCATTCCAGATATCATACTAACTCAGCACCGCTTACATAACCCCCCACCCACCATTTCGGCATGCCCGAACCCCACCAACAACAACCAGAGCCTTTCGGCTGACTCGGCCGCTGAGCATCCGCGCCGTCCCCCACCACTCACTACCCCACCGACCCGAGATATATATATCATACTCCCGCCATAAACTCCAACCCTACAACAATTCCACAGATACAAGTCCATAGTTCCGCAATTCCACAACAATGCCAAAGCACCTCCTCCTCCTTGGCACAACCGGTCCCTCCGGCCACGCCCTCGTCCAGCAAGCGCTTAACCCTCTACGCGCGCACACCCAGCAACCTCCCGGTCATCATCCTCTCACATCCCAACATCACCGTAGTAACCGGCGACCTGAACGACAGCGAGAAACTCGCCAGCGCCTTCGAAGCCGCCGGTAAACCCGTTGACGCCGTGATCTCCCTACCGTAGAAACTCGAATAATTGGACCGCGTGCTATGTAGTCAAAAATTCCCTTCTCTGGAAAGGGGGGCGAAAAACACTGCCCCTTTCCCCCTTCCAAGACAGAATAAAAAAATAAAATAAAAATTCTTGACCTTACTGAGAGAGGAAAGCCCGACGACATAGCACATGGTCCGATTATTACGGTACTCGGGCCAACGATGCGCATGGCGCCCTGGCATATCGGGAGTACCTATTCGGAGTTTTACAAGCGCGAGTTGGTGCCCGTCATGAGGAGGTTTGGTGTCAAGAGGGTGTTTGTCATGGGGACTTTGTCGATTTATGGAGGGGAGGATGGGGGGGAGTTGGGTTCGTTGTAAGTTTGGCACAATCCGGGGCTGATGGGCTAGGAGGGAGGGGGCCGACGTTTTGGGGGTGTAGCATTATTAGTTACCATGGTCTGGCTATTCTACAAACCCGCTTGGAAAGAAATCCATGCAACTGCGGACTTTTTTCAAGAATGAAGTGGAGGATTTGGATTGGGCGATTTTCAGACTTGGGATGTTGGCTAGTGGTTTCTCCCTTCCTCCTTCCTCCTCCCCATACTGGTCAATTTCTTTTCTGTATCCTCGGGGTTTACCTCCCCTTACCAACACAACGCCAACGCTCCTGTATAAATCTCTGAAATTTAGATACCCAAGACTCGAACTCTATTGCAATCTACCTGTTTTTTCAGGAAAATAATATCTTGCCTGTTTCTGTCAAGGCGGTGTTATAGTGGGTGGTGCGCTGGTTGCTAAGGAGGTTTACCTCGAGGGCACAGAAAAGAAATTGACTAGTATCATATTAGCTAACAAGCTCCAGCGGAACCAAAAAAGGTAACGGCAGGCTACGTCGGCGATGGAAAAACCACAATGAGCGTGTCGCGCAAGGAATTGGCAGAATGGCTAGTATCTGAGGCGGAAAGTGGGAGTGCGGAGTGGATTCGGCGCGCGCCGTATGTGTCTACCACTGCTACTGCTTAAAAGCTGATGAACTTTTTTGTATGTGGTGTTGGGAATGGTACGAGCGGGTAGGTAAAGTTACCTGTTTACTTGGTGGGGTATGGTGGAGAGAGGGAAGTGGTATCTTTTTTCTTCTTCCCAAATTGAGGATTTTTGTGGCTCCGGTCTTTGCTATATAGTTTTTGACACACCCAATAGGAATATATAAAGCTAGCCCTATCAGGCTGGGGAACGCGGGGGAGCGGAAGATCAATCCCTGTGATCATGTTTCTCGTGGTAAAATTTCCAGCGCATAGTGTCGGGATGTGTGTGTATGTGTGTGTTTTCAATTCTCTTTTAGCATATCTATAGCTCCTGCCTGTCATTGCGGGGAGGTTGAGTCTGGTGCAACTGTGTGACATTTCCTACGTGTTACACAGGTCTGTGCTAGTGTAAAGTACTTTCTCAAAAGTTTGGGTCCGATAGCGTTTTTACACCAAAAGCATCCTTTTTTACCCACCCTGCACTCAACCACAACACTACTGAAAACCAACCTAATTTTTATGGTACGTCAGTAAATATGTCAGTGACATAAAGTACTTCATAAACTCCCCTGAAACGTGAAGCGGCTGAAAAAAATGCTGATAGGATAGGAGGCAGGTGGTTCCCATGTACCTTTTTGTGTGGCACCCCATACAAAATCACTAAGTCCCTTTCACACTCCTGTGTACAGTAATAACCAACAGGTTCAATTTTGATTTTCTGTACTCAATCTGCTTATCAATTGAGTGAATGGTAATTTTTTAAGGTTCTGCTAAATTCTCAGTCCCCCTTCGCAAAGTGATCTTGAGAACTACCTCCTTGAAAATGGGGGCAAACCCCATTTTTGGTGTAAAAAAACGCTGTCTGACGAAAACTTTTGAGCTGACACTTTAGCGCAATTTACTTTACAGGCCTAGCGAAACGCTCACAGCACAACGGTGCAGTACAGGTATCGTACGAGTCCTTCATGTAGCCTCGGAGTAGCAGGCAGAAAGCCAATCCCTGATTTTGCAGTAGAGAAAAATATGTTAAGCACCGTAAGCTCCCTACATCTTAAGGTAAAGCGATCCAAAACCGCCTCCAAAATATCATCTAATAATTAGCTCATAAGGTAGAGTATGATACAGTAAGTAACACCATGCCCCTATCCCCTTCGCCCTTTATCACTCGCAACTCGGAACTTTTTGATTTTTGGACTCTCACCATCATTTCTGAGGAGCGGATGGCACAGAGGAAAAATTAAACTTTCCATTGTCGCAGAAGAATCCTCACCAAGGCAGCTGATAAGGCACATTTCCTCCCGTTTAGGAAATTTTTTTTTTTTTGTATATCCTAAGTTACTTCATCAGGAGAGAGCGTGAGAGAGAGAGGAAAAAGGGAGACGTTAGGACTCAACTGTCAATGCCGTGTCTCGTACAATTCTGCTGGTGACAATTCTCATACTTCCTTACGCACCGCGAACAAAAAAGGAACTCTGCGCTCGCGTAACTTTTGCATTAACGGCACTGTACTCGATTAATCCTCGAGTAAACACGGCCAGCAATATGTTCGGCATTATAGGGCGCGTGTGCCCTTTTGCCTCTGTCTGCTCCGTAGCTACCCAGGAACACAAGGGCGTACCAGAGAGCAAGCATGTCTACCACGTGGATATCTATCTTGCAGGGCAGCCCAAAGTTTCTCCAATAATCCAATTCATACCTTGGGAGGAGAAGTGCTATTGGATACAAGCGGAGAAGGAACCAAACATACATCCATCTTGGCTGTGATGCCAATATCCTATAAAGATTTGTGAAAATGTAGACATACGTCTTTCGTATTCCAATCCCCGAGGAAATGGATTTCCATGTAAGAGACAGAGTGAGTGAGGGAGTGAGAAATACCGTAGACTAAGAACTCGAATAATCGGACCATGTGCTAGGACGTTGGAGTTGCCTCTCCTAGTAAGGTTTGGTGTTTTTTTCTTTTTTATCTGTCTCGGGAGGCAGGTTTTTTGGTGTTTCTCCCCCCTTTTCCAGAGGAGGAAATTTTGGACTACATAGCACAAGTATAAATAAGAACCCCTTCCCCCAAAAAGACAAGAATCCTCGGACTCCTTTACACCCTTTTCCTCCCTTTTTGAAAAGGATACGCTATAGTCCGAAAAATTCCCTCCTCTCTCCCAACCCAGACATGTCCCTACCCCTCAACCAAGACACCCTCAACGCAATGGCCCACCGGACCAGCCTCCCCCCCTCCCCGCTGGGAGGACCCAGGAGCCCCACGAAGAGCCCAAGACCCTATTCACCGTCCCTCCTCCCACCAGGATCCCCCCACGGGGTCCCGCTACAAAACCTCCTCCCAATGTTCTCTAGAATCGAACACACCGCCAACTGCCCCAACAAGGCAATAAACGTGGGAAACAGGATAGTAGCCCAAGGAAGCACCTTCCCAAACGTTCGCAGAGAACTAGGATGCAACGAAACCTGCTACGTCCAGCTAGCAAACACAGCACCAACAGCAGACACAAAAATCAGAACCCCCCTCCCAGGCTTCCGCACCTCCCTCCAGAAGATTTTTGGGGATCAAACGGTCGACATGGTAGACCAAGAGGCTTTAGCCCAACTAGCGGCACAAGCATCCTCATTTCGACCATCCCAAGAAAGCCCGATCACAATATCCCAGATACCACCCTCCTCCCCCCCGGACACTCGCATGGATTTAACACCATATGTACTAATCCCAGACTCCCAACCGACGATAGACGTAGCCATGGCCCTAGGAAACGGCCAGAACTCGGATGGCACAGGCATAGGAGACAGCCAGCATGCCGCCACCTCATAAGAACTACCAAGAAGGGTCCACTTCTCCTCCCCCATCGCAACCTTCGGAAAAACACGGGAAATCCCAGCAACAGACTCCGGAAACTTCACCCCGGAACAAACAAAGATGACCCCAATACCCGAAAATGGAAAAGGAAAGGAAAGGGCAACGGAAGGGCCCGGCGGCACCTTCACGCCACTCATCCTGACAGAGAATGGGGAAGAAACTACCCTGGACCTGAGCACCCCGGAGCTCATAAGAGAACACATGGGAAGTGGCACATCCCTCACGACTAACATGGCAGTGGCCATACTACTAACAGCCATGGAAGACTCACTAACCCAAAAAATGAACGAAATGGAAAACAGGATAATGGCGGCAATACAAGCAAAAGGAACCAAACAACCCGCCAACAGAGCATATCCCCCGGCACAAACCCATCAAACCCAACCCGGACCCACCCCGACGACAGCACAAACAGAAAACTCGGAAGCACCAAGGCCCCAACAACAACGACGAACACAACGACAACAACAAGTCCAACAACAGACAACAAACCAACACCCAGAGGCAAGAAAGGAAGGACCCCCACCGATACCAAACAAAACGAGACCAAAAGCACACCAAATTCCCCAAACCTACGCGGCAATAGCATCGGCAGGCATAGACATGGAGGGATTCCAAATCGTCAAGCGAAAAGGGAAAGGAGCTCAGAACGCACCAGGAATAAAGACCACCGAAAAAGCACCAACAGCCCCATCCACCCCGCATGCCAGGCAGAGACGCCTCCTGATCCGTTCGGTAGAAAGAGGCCAAAGGATAGGAGGAGGAGAAGAACTGACACCCATGAAAATCAGAAACGCGGTTAACAATGTATCAAGAGTCAAATTCGCATATGCAGAATTTAACAGAAACGAAGACCTAGTCCTAACGACCCTCCAAGACCTCCCAGCAGAACCGGCCCTAAACGACGCCAAAGCCATAACCAAAGCCCTCAACGACGAAGGAATATTCGGGTTCAGCATAACCACAGACATAGCAACCACCAACATTGTTATCGACGGCGTCCCCCTAGGAGGAGAAGACTGGGACCCAGAAGAATGGATGATAGGAGCAGCCAACTGGGCGGACCTGGAAAGAGAAATTTCAGACTACAACCCGGCCATCCGGATCATGGACAGACCCAAATGGATTAGGTCTCCGGCAGCCCTCAAAGCCGACAACAAGATGAAGTCCTCAGTAATCATAGCGGTAGAACTCAATGACTGGGTCAAGGAATCCCTCAAAAAAGCTAAACCAGCCCTGGCAATACTAGGCCAAAGATGCACCTTTCGGAAATACGTGAGGTCAGACTCAGCGACATGCTGCGAAAGGTGCCTACAGCTGGGACACCACGCCATCCACTGCCGACTCACACCCACATGCAAATACTGCAATGGAGACCACCACACCAAGGACCACCACTGCACCATACCATACTGCACGATGGGAAAAGGGAGAACCTGCTCTCACACCATAAGAAAATGCGCCAACTGCGAAGAAACATCGCACTTCGCGGGAGATAGACACTGCCCAACCAGGACAAGGGCCAGGTCCCCAGCCGCGGAAACAAAAGGGCCGGAAACAAGAGAAGAGGAAGAAGCAGAAGAGGAGACAGGAGAAGGGTCAGGAACGGGGGCAGGACAACAAGCAACACCGGAAACCCGGCCCAATCAAAACCCCCATAACGAATAATGGCGACAACAGACATAATATACCACAACGTCGGCGGGTCCATGAACGTTGTCACAGAGTTACTCGAGATCTCACAAAAACTCAAACCAAAAATAATAGCGATAGGGGAATGCCCCCTGGAAAATAATGACTGGATTCAGATTCAAGGATACACATGTTACGCAAACACAACAGCGGCCAGGTACGGCTGTGCCACCTACATCAAAAACGAATACACCCACATGTTCGTGGTAGAAAGAATAGAACAACAATATACCTCACTCTGGACGGCAGGCACCGAGATAACGTTCGCCTACCAAAGACCAAAAGCAGAAGACTTCGACGAGTACGATGACTGGCATAAAGGGCCACGAAACGTTATCATAGGAGACCTCAACGCAATACACCCAGATTGGTCAGCAGGAGCAATCAACAAAGCAGGAAAACAACTCCGGGAATGGACCAGAAGAAGAAACCTGACCGTGCACAACCCACACTCAGTCACACACCCCCCGGCTAGACCCGGAAACACAGGCACAACCATAGACCTAGTGATCGGAGAACGAAACATGATAATAAAAACCGAAAACATAACAATAGCCTCCGGGGGACATAAAGCAATTAGCATCAAGTGTCCAGAGATCCGATGGAAGCACACGAAGGAAAGAATGCTGAGATATGACAAAGCAGATTGGGATAGCATCAGGACAGACCTCTTGGGCATGAACCCCGCGATCGACTGCCCAAAAGAAGTACAAAAGGAGCTCACCAGAATCATAATTAAATACACACCGGCGTCAAAACCAGGAGGAAAAGCCTTCTGGAATAAAGAACTGGAAAAAGAAAGAAAGGAACTACTAACGCTAGTACACTCCGAAACCGACAATGAGGCAATAAAATCCAAGAGGAAAGCTTTCAAAAAGAGCATCGCGAAAGCCAAACTCGAAGCCAACAGCAAAGCGCTACAAGAGGAAACAGACCCACAATGCTTCCAGAGTGTAAAACCCAGGACAACCAAACACCCCATACCAGCGCTCAGAAAAGAAAACGGAAAGGTAGCGGCAGAACACCAGCACATAGCCGAGGAATTACAAAAAGTACTGTACGGGGGAGAACAAAGGAGGAGCCTGCACCCACTGACAACAGAACCCGAAAAGCTCAAGCTGGAACTGCTGGACACGGCAATCAAAAGCTCGCCAAATGGAGCCACCCCAGGACCAGACCACATCCCAACGAGACTGATCAAAGAATTCAGGAGGCTGAGGGTAAACCTCTTCGAAGCTACGATGAACAGAGCATGGAAAGAAGGGATGCCAGACCAGTGGAAAACCAGCAAGACCATCCTAATCCCCAAAGCAAAAAAAGCCACGTACACGGTTGCCAAAAGCTGGAGACCGATACAACTTCAATCTATCCTGGCCAAAATACTGGAAAGAGCGGCAGTATACCACATAGCGAAACTCGAACTCCTAGGGACAAATATGTACGGAGGACGGAAAAACCACGGCACAACAGACACCATCCAAACACTACAAAGCATCATCACGGAAGCTAAGCACAACGTGTGCCTTACAGCACTGGACATAGAAGGCGGCTTCGACCACCTCCAAATGGACAAAGTCTGCGAAACAATAGGAGATAGAAATGCGCACTTAGGACAATGGGTAAGACACTGGGCAGCTAACAGAAACACAAGCTATAGGTTCAACGGGAA
>ML120495.1:125341-161841 GCA_003788595.2 Choiromyces venosus 120613-1 | reverse complement strand
TATTTTATTATAGGAGGCAATTTCTTTGGGTGGGGCAGTGGAGGCACGAGTCACCAGCACATGAATTACTTTATTATAGGAGGCAATTTCTTTGGGTGGGGCAGTGGAGGCACGAGTCACCAGCACATAAATTCCTTTTTGATAGCGGGGTCGAAATGAGGGGACCCACAGGCCCGGGAGGAGAGGAGCAGCGGGGGAAAAAAAGTCTAAGGAGCACGTACGTGAGACCGTACCGAAAGAAGACTTAAAAAACAAGCCTGATAGTAGAACAACGTATAAAACGTTCCACAGGAAGAGCGGCCACGGGACCCCCGAGGAGGAGAGCCGGGAGCACGGCCAACACTCCAGCCCTACAAATAACACCGCGGAACCTGGACGCACCACAGGCACCGAAAGACAGAAAAACCCACCCAAAAGTACCTCAGACCGGTAAGGAGACAGGTGAAGTCCTCAAGGAGAACCAGAAACAGCAACACATCGAACCGCCACCACCCAGACTAGCAAGGCGTCTTTAAGTAGTCCACAAGGCCCCATTACTACAGGGACAGCGTACCCGTAAACGCAGAGAACGGCTTCCACAGGACCATCCCGGTCGGAACATGACAAGACTCCACCTAATCCCAAGGTTTAACAACAGAGCACCAAGGAGCCTCCACAGGTATAAAAAGGGAGCCAAAAGGAAACATGGACTTCAGGCACAGAAGATCGGAAAAGAAGGTAAAAAGATCCACTACGGAGAAGTCCGAGAGAAAAGGATAAAAACGCAACTCCCTACATTCCTAATAGAGCGAACGCGAACTAAACCGGGTAAGGGACCACAAGCAGCACACAGACAGGTCCGTCAACCGGGATTCGCGCTCGTTCAACACGGACATAAGTCACATCTCCAGCTCCCCCCCTTAGGGGTCAAGACGCATTTAGCGAAGCAAACCGTGGAATTCGAGATATGGCTTGCACTAAGCATCCTAGGACAAATCCCGGCAAACACGAAGAGACTAGGGACAAAAACTAAAGGTCTGAAGCTACGGTATACAGTCAACCCCATAATCGTCAGGAACATAATCGGAATCACACCAGGTGCATAACTCCGGAGGCCAGACCATAGAAAGACAGTAACGGGAATAAACCATCGACCAAAAACAGCGAAACCGCTAGGTAACAGACTACACAGGTTAAGTACACGACCACTGAGCACGGAGGTGACGGGGTGGGTTTCTTTAAAAAACGGAGGATATTATTTCATTAAGTACACGACCACTGAGCGCGGAGGCGACGGGGTGGGTTTCCTTAACGGAGGATATGTTTTTCATTAAGTACACGACTACTGGGCCCGGAGGGGACGGGGTAGGTTTCTTTTATTACGAGGGAAAAATCAGAGAAGGTCGAGGAGTGAGAAGAAGGGGGGGTAGTGGAGTTTTCTTTTGTTAAAAGTACCAGAAGAGGGTCTGGAAGTGGTAGGCAATTAGGCGGGGAGGGGGGAAAAAGTTTCTATTAAGGGGGCCATGGCTGGGGGAGTATCCCAAGCTGTACAGCGATGCGATTTAGTTCGTGGTCTGTGTATTAGGTAGGGCAGTAGGCATAAGAATACAAATCAGGTTACACATAGCACATGGTCCGATTATTCGAGTTCTTCTTCACCTCTTCATCCAAAGAGACTACCGTATTCATTCAAACATATCTCCAAACCATCCATCATTCACCTCCCGGAAAGAAAAAAATGAAGGTTCTCATCCTCCTCCTTCTAGCCACGCTATCTCTCGTTCGCGCCCTTCCATCCCTGTAAACTCGTGATCTAGATATGGGCATATTCGACTCCTCTTCCCCCAGAATCGCGGAAACCGACGACAATGTCACGACATTGGAGATGCCACTTATGAAGTGATTACCGCCGAGGAAGACGTCGACATCGATGCTCTGCATAAGAGGCAGAGTAATTCATTGTCACATTGGATGCACGGCATACGGCCTTATGGGGACTTGTTATCGAGTTTGCTGCTGTGAGTTTTTTTTTTCGCTCCTTTTCCTCTTTCTTCAAATATGTTATCGCATGTTCTATGGTGGCGATCGGAATGCTTACTGGAAATTTGGGGGCCTGTGTATAGAATATATACAGTTGCTGCAATATCCCGCTCGCTCTCTCGAAGTACATTTTTCCGGTTTCTTTATTTTGTTTTTTTGTTTTTTTTTGTTTTAATCGATGGGTGGATGGATTCCTGTGTATTAACTCATGTAGTACTCCTACGCCCCACCCGTGCTCCCTCAGATCGATTAAATCTGGCTCTACTGGTGCTGGAGGTCTTCTCATAACCTCTATCTGGTCTACTTGTAACTGCTTCAGGACCGGGAGGTATTTCTGTTACAATATCCAACAAGGGTATCCCTATAATGTGAGTTCCAAGTTTACTATGTCGTGCTATCCCCCCGCTCCTCCCACAATTTGATATTGATGATTATGTGAACAGATCAATCCCGGAAGTGAGAGTGCTTTCAATTCTATGTCTAAGAGCTCTTGCACTGGCACCTAACTTATCAGAATTCTTCACCTCAATGTCTTGCGGTAGCTGGGGGTTTTGGGGGGGTTAGTTAATGGGCTTGGTCGACGGAATATGAAAGGTTTGTTTTTGCGTTGGATTGGGGTTCTTTGCTCTTAGCTTTCTTCATATAGTGGCCAAATTTAAGGCAGTTATCCAGCGAAATTTCGCAAGTGAAGAGTTGTAAACCCACTTATTCGCGTCCAGTACAGTAAATTTGTAGAACGGTGAATAAGGCAGTAGGTACTGTACCAAGCCTTCGTCTCATATTCCCGCTATTAAGTCAAAAGCGATTGATGTGGTGCTCAAGATGAAATATGATATCTATTAGAACCTTTAAAATAAAAATAAATGAAAACTGTCTATTCCCCCATGGGGAACCCGGCTGTTTAGATGTAGTAACCCCCGGTAGGCAAGGAACAATAGTAAGGAGAGCTTCCTCTACGGGAAACGGTCTCGGGCCCAAATTGATCCAATTAGCCCACCAAACGAGATTGTTATCATGAAAAGCGCCGCTCACAAGCTTCTCCATATTCCAGTGGATCATCGGGAACCAGCTTCGGAATAATCATGACCGATTATCTACCTTCGCAGGGAATTCTCTTACAACTGATCGATACTAGAGGGCACTTAACTCGCCTGTTGGAGTTTATAAAAGAGCGGGTGAGCCCCGATAGTAGATCTAACGCTCAACCTTAATTATAGAGTTCAAACAATGATGCTCAACGTCATCAAGATTCTCACGCCTTTGGTGATTGTTTTGCTCACCGCAAATCCTGCAGCAGCAATCCAGTGGGCTCGACAAAGTCGCCGCTCAATTTAAGACGGCAGGGATCGTGCCGGACGTTTTGCCTGCATTTAACCCTTCGGCATTGGCATACTTGACCTTTGCATACGCCAATGGGTCATCAACAACGGTGAAATATCCGGGGTTATCACTCCCACGAAATGGTAAACTCTCGCTCTCGCTCTCGCTCTTCTTCTTCCTTCCTATTGCCAGCGCTCATGCTGACAAGGGCAAAAACGGAAGACACGCAAATTGCTCCCCACTTCGCGATAAAAGGCCTCCTAGCGAGCCCATCGACAAAATATGTGGGAATCATGGTTGACCCGGATGCACCCAGTCACCAAACGCCCGCTCGTCGCAACATCCGCCAGCTCCTAGCCTCCGACCTGACCCTCGTTGGGGCATCCAAGTTTGTGCGTAATGCTCTCACGCTGTCGAATTCCACTTTTGACACGCCGGCTGCCAACTCTTACCGTCCGCTGTCACCGCTAATGGGGCCCCGCATCGATATATCTTCTTTCTGTATCGTCAGCCAGAGCCATTCGATTATAGCTTTTTGAACCTGAGCGTTGTTGCGAACTTCAACCTTTCGGATTTCGCGGAGGTGACGGGGCTGGGGGAGCCACTTGCTGGGACGTATTTTTTGACGGAATTGCCAAATGTTACCACGACGATAGTTTAGTATGGAGAGGAAATAGCGATAGTGATGGGGTCCTGCCAATAAGAATCTCACAAAGGGGGAGGGGAGACTGTCTGTTTGTAAAATACAAATAATGCACCACCAGCATAAGAGTTCATGGATGATGATTCCATTATCATGCCACGCACTTTCCAGCAATCGGACCTGATTAACAAAGGGTTAGGGTTTCGATTAAGAAGATCGAAAGGTGGGTATGATACATACTACACTTTCCTGCAACCAGACAATCTTTCGAGAAGCATCATAATGAGTTAGGCCATAGTGATAATTGATGAATAAATACTGGTATTCATGGAGAGAATTGAACTTTCATAAAGCTTCATAAAGCTCTTGACCGATTTATAGATATTTGGCATGATGCTGTACCGTTGCGTATGCGATAGGTTTACGTATCCCGAGCTCACAGCGAGCCGCCAAATTGGCGTCACTCTAATGTCTCGACTCTCCGGCCAAGGGCGGGCATATTCCAACCTCACGATATTTAAACCACATCTCAGCATCATACGCCTAACACTCTTCACCAACGACGGAGACACCCAAACATCTAAGTTAAGAGCCAGCTTAAAAAGGACCAAACCACGAAGCACGCCCATCGCAAACTCCGCCCGTCTAAAGTACGTCATCCGAATTAGCGCCCTTCCTCCAGCCGCACGCAGATCAAAGCTCCACCACGGCTCTCCTATCCATCTACGTACCGTACCATATCCCCCCTCTTTCCTTCCACCCAGCCTCTCACTTTCCCCCGCCGTAACCATGAGATTTCATCTCCACCTCGCGACAGCTGCCTTTACATACCTCCTCACCTCTGCTACCGCCGCCGAAACAACCCTGGCATATCCCTATCATCCAGCACCCTATCGAGCCGCAAGCGGTGGTGCGGTCAAGTGTACGGGCGGCACATTCGATGCGTGTATGGGAGACGTAATATGCGCGCAATCGTTCCCAGAGAGCTGTTTCTGCCAAAATAATGCCAAGACGAGGTGCGCTTCTGCATGTGGAGTTGTGAAGCCCGAGTTGCAGAAGTGTGGATAGGGGAGGGGAGGCGGCGATATACTCGTACTGTATGGTATTACTGGGTTAGGAGTGGACCAGGCGGTTTCTAGAGCCTTTTTTTTCTTTTCTGCTGGATGATTTTGTGGCTTGTCTATTTTTCGTGTTAACAGGCCGGAAGCGATGGGGTGCTTGCATTCCCGCTATGGGATATTAAAGATGGGAGTTTGTCGTTTGTTGGGCAGTTTTCAAGATTTTGGGGATGTGATATGCGACTTTGGTTTATACATACCATGGTTTTTGTCAATGGGACAACTCAAGAAGTTGGAACTCGTGATACTACTGCTGCCTGCAAACCCGAGTGATTCTGTGTGAGCTCTTCACCCCGATACCGGTACGGTATTAGAAGAACCTGAGACCTATGATTATACCCGTCCGATACTAGCGATACGTGAAGGAGTTTGTTTACGTGACGCCTGCTCGCTCCAGTCCCATTCTTTGGCCCCAATGGGAAATTCCGTACTACAATTGCAGTTTACCACAAGTGCGGTTTGTCGAGGAGCAGGTGTCGATGAGCAAACTTGTACTCGGTGTGTCCATAAAAATTGGAAAACATAACCCTTGTCTCCATAGAGCTTTGTACGGGATCGACAGACATAGTTTCCTGCTTTTTACAGACATACCCGAGTACTGTAAGTTACTATGGTGACGATGATATGAGATGGCAGAGCTTGATACAACATGATATTTGAATCCAACAACCAACTTGATCGATGTTGTGCTATTTATCAAGAAACCAGAAACCCGCTCACCTTGGATGTGCGGAACCAAATAGGGCCGGCGCTTGTACTGTACTGTAGCGGCACGGCCCAAATACAGAACCATTATAAAGACTGGCAAGCCGCGAGGGATAAGTACAGAACCATTATAAAGACTGGCAAGCCGCGAGGGATAAGATGTGTAACACGCATGTCTCAATCATTTGCCATCCAATCCCCCTCCTGCACAGGCAAATTAAAAAACCATCCATGTCGCGCTTGGTTAGGCTACCGTACTGGACGGAGGCATGACAGAAACAAGCGCGATTAATTAACCGTTTATTGCCGGCAGACGCAGTGAATCGAGTACTGGATTCCACCCTCCTACTGTAGTTTAGCCGAAATACAGTATGCTCTATGTACAGTACTGTACTGAATCTAGTAATCCGCAAAAACCGAAATCCCAAGGTCTCCTTTGCCTCCCTTTCCCCTTTGGAGCTTGCTTGATTGCTGGCGCTTGATTGCTTCGGTCAATGTGTACTGCTGGGTGGGCAGATGGAGGCTGGACCAACCTCTCTTTCTCTCCATACAATACTTGTACCATACAGTATCATAGATTTAAATCTCCGGAGCGGAATACAAAAGTGGCACGAGAACAACAACCAACTACCGCACTCGTACAGCTACCGTTGCCCTTAAACTACTGTACCGCTGTAAGGTCCTGCCAGGCGGGCAACTAGCAAGCAAGTAAATTCGATTCTCGACAAAAGGGTCAAGTGCTGTTCATGCGTGCTGCAGCCGGATAGACTGTCCGGAACAAGGATCAAATATATTTATTACAATGGTTATTATACTTCCAGCTGTCTACAGTGCTGGGGGAGGGTTTGTTTAGCGAATACGGTAGTCAAGCACGCGATGAGGTGGGGTTGTTCTGTTCATTCAATTGAGATGCTGGCTCGGATTTTCTTTTCTTTTCTTTTCTTCGGAATAATTAGGTAAAATAGGATTGGGTCAATTCCTGCAATAAAGGATAATTATTTATTAAAAAAAAAGAAAAAAGAAAAAAACACCACCCACTTTGTGCTTTTCCCAACGCTTAGAAAACTCTTTCCGCTTTTATAGGATAACGGCTGCGGGATATTGTTATCCCTTGGACGATCGGACTGATGCTGTTTTGTGGGCATTCAAAGTATTATGATTCGTTGACAATTAATGTTTGCTGAGATGCTGAGTCACTTGAACATTGAAAAGGTCCAAATTCATAACCTAAAATAGCTAGTGGTTGGCTGATCCGGACTTTGCGTTCCTGGTCGTGAATTTCACTGTCTCTGAGGATCCAAGGGATAACGGCTCATCTTGCTAGGTATCACATATACGAGTACATTATCTACACTCTACCTAATATTCAGTAGAGTGCGAGTGTAGCATTGTGCAGCAGCAGCTGCGATATTGCTATATTGCACATACATATTATGCTACATAGTTGGGGGGATTAGATTTGGGTCACACTTTTTGCGTGAAATATTTAACAAGTGCTTGTTCCCGCACTCCCATCACCTCACTGAACCCCAACGCCCTAAAAAAAGTTTCACCAGACCATTGCCAGATAACCTTCTTTCTTTCTTTCTTTCTCCTCCTTTCTTCTTTGTGCCTCTACCTAAATTATACCTTACCACCACCATTTAATTACTGATCGACAATGGCATCAACTGGTGCATCACCTCACAGCCCACAGAGCCCCAACAGTGCTGTTTCCCCAGCAGGTTCCCAGGCTCCACAGCAGGGAATCGATGGTGTGGTTATAGAAGCAGATGTGTGTATTAATTACCATCTTGTTTTCTTCTCACTCTCCTCACTTTGTTTCCGTCCCTTGTTCAACTTGATTGTTTCCTTTGTTTCCTTTGCTTGCATGTTTGCTAACCACGTTGATACAATGGATAGGAGACACCACTAGACGATGGGGATTCTGCATTCGGCTCCGAGACTTCTAGTTATGTTACTTCTTTGTCACCCTCTGTGACAAACTATCGATATGAGAATGGCAGGCGTTATCATGCGTAAGTTTGACCCTTTTGAAATTCGTTGCTACTTGGACCTTGCTAATTGACTAAATTGATAATAGTTTTCGGGAAGGGGGTACGTTTCTTTGGTTTAATTTGGAATAATGCGGGGCCATAATGACCATCATAGCTGATACTTATTTTTTTCTCTCATTCTAGCTTATGTTCTTCCCAACGATGAGGCAAGAATTATATTGAATTATTGAGCTCCTGGGATAGTGCTAATTGAGCATCTACTAGGCCGAGAACGACAGGCTGGACCTTCAACACCAGATGCTGTACCTTCTATTTGGCTTGCATAGAGCTCCTCTTGACAACCCGCAGAAGATGTTGGATATCGGCACAGGGACGGGTATCTGGGCTGTAGAAATGGCGGATAAATTCCCGTCCTCAGAGGTATCTTAAACTTTCAACCTTAAACTCTCTATTCATTGATAACTAACACTAATCGCTAAACAAGATAATCGGCAACGACCTTAGTCCTATTCAACCAAGCTGGTATCTATGCCCCCCTCCCTTAAACAAACAACGAGTGCTGACAAATATTCTCAAGGGTCCCTCCAAACCTACGGTTTGAAGTCGACGATGCCGAATCTGATTGGGCTTACAAACTTAACTCTTTCGATTACGTCCACTCCCGCTTTATGATTGGGAGCATACAGGACTGGCCCAAACTCCTCCGTCAATCCTTTGACCGCTTGAAACCGGGTGGCTATGTCGAACTTCAAGAGATCAATTGCGTGCTGTACACGGACGACAACACCCTCCCACCCGACAGTGCGGCCAAGAAGTGGTCTTTACTTTTGGCCGAGGCCTCAAGAAAAAACAACCGTCCTATTGACATTGGCAAAGAACTGCAGCCCATGGTTGAAGAAGCCGGGTTTGTCAATGTCCACCGCGAGGTGTATAAATTGCCCTTGGGTCCCTGGCCAAAGGATAGCAAACTCAAGGAGATTGGCGCGTTTAACCTGGTCAATATGTTGGAAGGTCTAGATGCAATGAGTTTGGCGCTGTATACCAGAGTCCTTGGATGGAGCACAGAGGAGGTTATGGCATTCCTTCCATCCGTTCGTCAGGACTTCCAGAGAAGGGACTTTCATATTGTGTGGGACATTTACGTCGTTTGGGGCCAGAAGCCGGAGGATTAAAAATAAAAGTATCCTGGTGTTTCGCGGTTTAAATTATTTATGTAAAAGCATACCTTTGACTTTTTAATGTCAATTTTTTTTTCAAAGGTGGAAAGCACACAGTCCGTTCATCACAGCCCATACAACACTTATCTAGCTTGATCATACCACCCTCCACGCACAACTAGATTAGTCAAACACTTATCACTGAGGTATACAATACAGCAATAACCCTGTATGATAGCCCCAGAAATCCCACACACCCATTCCATCGCTACTACAACGTCTCGGTACCCACATCCCCGCATACCGAATAGAATACAAGTATCCCACCCAAACCTCACATTACAGTATTTCTCCGCTAATACACCTTTGAACCTCCATCTATCCATCCACCCCACCAAACCAACGTCTACAAATACAACCAAACAACACCGGATAACCCAGGTCGGAACATTACATAATAAGGCAGCTGACTCCCAAATTTCCGATCCCGGAAAAACCCCCCCTTGTTACACTTGAGATCACTCGATATTAGCTTCCACACAAAACACAACACCGCCACATCACGTTCACTCCAGCTTATAGCATATTGCCTCCGATATGCTATTTTCTTTTCTTTTATTTTATAATAATGGGAAGAGAAAACATGAGTTATAATCGAACGAGTGAATTCAATCCTAATTCCTATTCCTATATACCGGGTATACCCCTCCATGAACAAGTGAAACTACCACTACCATAAAAGTTGAAGAACGAACAAGCGTTCTTTTTCAGAACCTGCTGATACTATTGTATAGCCTGCGGCTTTTAGTTTTTTAGTTTTTTAGTTTTTTTTTTTTTTGAAATGGCGAAAGTGAGAAGCTTAGTCGGACCAGACGGAGCCAGCGGGGATGCTGTGATTTTCGGTTAGTACTCTCACGCACTATTGGGAGAGAGGGGGGTGGAGCATCCTCGGGGGAAAAGGGTTGAAAAGAGGATAGTTTGGACTTGTGTCACCGCCCATTTAGAATTCCCCACCATCTGTAGCGCGCAATCTATTGGTCCGGGGAGTTATTCGGAGAAGACTAATAATTGACATCAGGGGCATGATTATGCTTATCCCGGCCCGTCAAAAGCTCATATGTAACAAGGTGGGATGCATTTTTTCATTCATTCAACGTCTTCCTACCATAGGACTAGAACTGTACGGGTGGGTAGGGTTAGCACAGTACGATCTCGGTACAGGGGTGAGGGTAGAATGAGAGATCCGGGCCGCCATTTCCCCATACGGAGGTACAGCGCCTAAGTGTTGTATATTCCGCTAGCAAGGGGGTGCTGAGCTAGTAGGGGTGAGGGGCGAATTGGGTATAGTGGCTCGGAGAGTGCTCAAGTGAAGTTGGAAAATTTTTTGTAAAATTTTTCTTCTTATTCTGATTAACAAAGATGCCTCCTTCAAAGAAGTCAGAGTTGACATGAGACCAGTGCTGAGATTGTCAGCTACTCCAGTCAATCGGCTGGAAGTATCTACAAATTGAAGAGAAAATGAGGTTTTCATGGCACCAAATCCAGTATGCATGTACCTCACTGGCAACTCCAACCAAGCAGCCAGGTTGTCCTCCAGTCCTGACTCAAGCACAAATCAAAGACCTTATTGAGTATGTATGCATGTCATCATGGAATCGGCAGCTTCCTTTTCAGCAGCTAGTAGAAGGTAAGAAATCTTCCAAGTTGTAGAAATAATTGAAAACTAATTGAAGTGCAATAGAGTTGAATTTAGGAGTTGGGAAAAAAGTGATTCAGGCAGCTTTAATAAAGGAAGGCTTCCACCAGTGACTAGCAATGAGAAAACCCCCAATCACTGAACAAAATCAAGTAATAAGGCTTGACTGGGCCCACACACATGTCAATTGAATACAGGAGCAATGGGATTCAATCCTGTGGACTAATGAAACATGGATTACTGGTGGGAGGCATACTTGGACCTGGGTCACTAGGAGGGCTGGTGGAGGGTGGGATCCAACCTGCATTGTGGAAAGGCATCAAAGGAAAAGAGGATAGATATTTTGGGGCTGTTTTAATGGGAATGTTTAAGGTCCTGGGATTTTTTTGGGAGAAGGATTGGGGCTCAATAAATTTGGAGAGCTATTGTGTGCATATGGTACCTATTATTCATGGGTATCTAGAATTGTGTTGCTGGAATGGGGTTTCTTTGAAGCTGATGCAGCATGGTGCACCAGGACATGCAGCAGGAGATACCAGGACTGAGCTAAGAGAAAGAGGTATTGAAGTCATTGACTGGCCTGCTTTCTTACCAGACTTAAATCCAATTGAGCAGGTATGGCATATTATGAAAAATTATCTACAAGATAATTTTCCAGAGAATATGACCTATGATAGATTAAGGGAGGCAGTGAAGGAAACTTGGGCAAATGTTGGGCCACATGAGTTTAGAGAGCTGGTAGAAAGCATGCCAGCCAGATGTCAAGCAGTTATTGATACCAATGGGCTTTTTACAAAATATTAAATACATGCCTGCTACTCTGAAATACATTTTCAAGTTGTTTCCCTTCAAACTATCTATTCTAACTTCCTAGCCACATTGGTATGTCACTATACCCTATTTACTCCTCATTCCCTGCTAGCCAATTGCCCTCCTGGAAGTAAAATATACAACACTTAGGTGCTGTACCTCTGTAGTAAACTATTACAAACCTGGCATGGTTTGTAATAGTTGCACATAACATACGATTGTGTGTCATAAGTATTTTATTTGTTAAAGGTTTTTTACATGACTCTGTTGGGTCATATAATGTTATGTTTTCACACTATGGCTCACATATGAGTCATAGGGTTTTACATGACTCACAGTTGTGAGTCACAATTGTTTATGTTTGAATTTGATTGGTATGTTGAGCGTTGACTCATATGTGCGTATAAGAGTCATAAGGATTAAGAGGCATGACTTCATTTATATGAGTCATGAGGTTTCACGCATGACCCCTTTAAGGTTATGGGACTTTTGCGCATGACCAAGTATGGTCATGAGGTTATAGGTTATATGTTATGCGAGTGTATGAGTCACAGTTGTGACTCATTTAATTTTTTAGAGGGTTGCTGGAAGAACTATATAAGGAGGTCAATAGGACCTCATAGTTAGTTCTTCATGCAACCACCTGAGTTATTTTCTATCTCATAAGTTATCAATAAAACACCTTTACGCTCTTTATCTACAAGACGAATGATCACGAAGAAGAAACAAGACTAATACTAGTTGGCACTATAAGGACTTAGTGTTGGTGTAATGGGGGCGCCCTATGGGAAGATAGATCCCAAATTCGCAACTGCACTGAAGTGACTCAAAGATCAAAAAGCGATAATCAATAGTAGAGTAAAGAAGAATCAAAACAGTAAAACTTAATATCATTAAGCTGCAGCTTCACTCAGTAAGTTTCTTGAGAGGTAGTTGATTGCCAGAGTAGAGTGGGACTCGCAAATAATTTAAGTAGAATATCATATACTGCCAGTTCCCACCTATCACTACTCTAACTTAATCATGAGCACACCCGTCTCCTCCAGGCTGACCAATACACACTACTCAGAACATTATTCCTTTGTGGATGTTGGTCTGCTCTGGCTGAATCTCCTTCTGACATCAAGTGTTTCAGTGTTGCATCTCTAATGCGACCGCAAGAGAAAAACTCTTCATATTGTTGACATGCTAGTGGCAAACTATCATGCAACTGAGGAGATATACCATTTATGAACTCTCATACTCATATGCATTTCATCTATGTAAGCCTTTAGTAGACATAGCTCTCACGATCGAGCTGAACCTTCTACTTTATTCTAGTCAAGTCCTTGCCTGATAGGAAAGTCTACTCGGCTCCCCCGGTGAGGTGCCTTGGTGATTAGGCTGATGGGCACTACCCACAGTCCACTCCCCGAAAGCACCCCTACCATGATAAGAATCATGCTTTTAGAGTTCTCAAACAACCCCAATAGTCTTACAGTGATTGGGCATGAGTTCCGCCTATGTGCGATTCACCTGCCCAGAGATGCATCACCATCTTATGGGCCACCCCGGGATTACCTAGGAGGCTCTAGACTACCCTTCCGGTATTACCTGTGTAACTCCTTCAGTTCTTGTCCGGTTTACACATATTTGGTACCAGAAGATAGCCCTTCTTCCGGAGTACACCCTATGCCCTCTTATATATCCTACGGACAGCATCCGGTCGGGCGGACGGTGACAACCTATATGGTGTTACAGGAGTGCCGCCACTCAGTTCCTTTTGTAAGGAATAGCGCAACTCAACGACCGTAAGCCCATGATGTGTGGTCCTTATACTGGGGCCGCAGGGGGGTGTTAGGAATACCTCTGCAAAATCCTGGGGCATTTGGAGCCCTGTAGCTCCTCCTATAGCCCCCCAAAGGCTACCAGGGTTGTTGCCTTTAGATTTTTACCAGAGTGCCCAATCCCTACAGGATTGCTCTCTGCCCCAAGTAAGTACCTCTATATGCTAGGTAGGGTAACTCAGACCTTATGGCAGGGTAACCCAGACCTTATATCAGGGTAACCCAGGCCTCATGTCATGGTAACTCAGGCCTCATTACATGAGACTTTCCTGAGCCCACCTTTTGTACTACTATCTTATAGTATGCATAGCTGCCCACTATAGTGAACCAAACTATCCTTATCCGTTGACCTCAAGATCCCCAGTATGGGTGTAAGAATAGTTTACTGTAAGATACCTGCTGGTGGGTCATTACAATTGGCAACGGTCAATATCTAAGACATAGTGTAAGACAACAAGTGTTAGAATTCTTGAAGGAAGGAGAATACAATAGAAGGTAAGTAAGATTACCTCCAAGAGAAGCTAACTACAGACTTGTTGTCTGTTGTGAAGATATAAGCTAGGAGAGATCATATAGCCAATCATAACATTTGGTTGCATCTCAAAGCAACACCCAATGACAAAAATGGCTGAAGCAGCAGGAGACCAACAAATGAACCTCCCACCAGAGGAAGAACAAGAAGGGGGAGAACAGGGCTAAGAAATACCCCAGGCACTAACAGCGGAACAGCTCACTGTTACAAACCTAGCACGGAAAAAGGTTTTTACATGACTCATGATTATGAGGTCATAGGTTTGTAATGGTTTCGCACACATGATCAATTAGATCATGTGAGTCTCACACATGACTAGCAATTGCGAGTCATAGTTATTATCTTTGATTAAATTGTGGAATAACTTGTTTAAAGTTATTAGTTGTTTTGCGCACATGACTTATTTAGAAGTCATGTGAGTTTCACACCTGACCAGTTAAGGTCAGGTGATTATTATGTTACGTGAATATATGAGTCACAATTGTGGCTCATAATAGTTATTGATTTGTAAGAGGGTTGCTGGAAGAACTATATAAAGGGGTCAGTAGGACCTGAGAGTTAGTTCTTCATGCAACCACCTAAGTTATTTCCTAGATATAACTGTACAACTTTATGAATATAAAACACCTTTACGCTCTTTACTAAAGAAAGAACATTGCGAGATATCTTCCTTGTAGGACAAGGAAGAAAGTAAAATGAATAACTTATTCTTAGGAAGACTAAGTAAGGATAAGAATTTAGTCTTAAAGAAGACTAATACAACAACGAATACTAAGTTAAGTATTAACTCTATTTACAGTATCTAATAAAGATTGATATAACATTATTGCCTGTTGCTCGGTTGTATACTAGGAGTGATAGAATAACCGATCCTAACATTTGGTGGTGTCTCTGCAACACTCAACGAAAATACCGATTTTGAATACGAAGATCAATCTTTAGAACTTCCAGAATTAGCAGAGGCACTTGCAAGAATAGCCTCGGAAACAGGAAGAACAGAAAGTCCGGTTACACCAGAAGAAAGATCAGAACAAGGATCTACATCATCAGAGGAACATGAAGACCAAAGGATGTCAGCATCGGCAGGAGGAGCACCACCAGCAGGAGAGGAACAGGGAGGGGCCCAACCAATGCCAGAACTAATGGCGGAACAACTTAGACAAGTAATCCAGGCCCTGGGAGGAGGTACAAGAAGACCAAAGATCAAGGAACCAGAAACCTTCTCGGGAGAAAGAGATAAAATAAGGAACTGGCTAGCACAACTACGAGTCTACTTTATAGCAACAGGGTGGGCAGAAGGACATGAAAAAGAAAAAATAACATACACCTTGAGCCTACTAAGAGGAGATGCTAGTAGTTAGCTTACACCATATACGGAAGGAACTAGTACAGCAACTTGGCAAAATTGGCCTGACTTTGTAGAAGCACTACAAGGTCAGTTTGGACCAGTAGACCCAAAAGGAGAAGCAAGGATGAAATTAAGAGAATTAGTGCAAGGCACTAAATCAATGACAGAATATTGGAATTCCTTCCAGTTAATATTTACCGAAGCATACATGGATGAAGTCACGGCAAGTGAATGGTTATTCCAAGGTATGAGTAAGAAATTACAGGATGAATACGGATACCTGGATCAGGTATTAGAAGGACCAGAAGCATTGGCACAATGGGCAATAGAGAAAGAAACAAGACTGGCCACTATCAGACATCTGCAAAATAAGGGAAGCAAACAACAAGAGCAAGAAGTCCTGTGAAATACCAAAGGCACTTATAGGGCTGCCCCTAGTGTGATTCCCAAAGGGGAACCCATGGACCTAGATGCGACAAACCGCAGGAAACTCCAGAGACTACCAAATAAGGAGTTTCAGGAATGAAGACAGAAAAAGCTATGCTTCCAGTGTGGAAACAAGGGATATTTTGCACAAGACTGTAGAGTCAAAAACATCAAGATACGATCTACGGAGGTAGAAAAAGAAGAGAAGAAGGAAGAAGGAGCTTTAAACAACCAAGGTCCCCAGTAGAAGGTGGTCTGAGGGACAACCGACCAAAAGCCATCAGAAAATCTAAATTACGCTCATTACACTCGACCATAGGCTCCACAGAACCCTTGGATTACGAATCAGACCATATTATGGTCAAGGTACAACTTTACAATAAGAAAAATGAAAAAATAACAACAAATGCAATGATAGATTCAGGAGCTACGGAAGACTTCATAGATCACAATTTCGCTGTGAGACACCATCTACCCTTGAAGAAAATAGTAAAACCAAGAGATATATACACAATTGATGGTACTGTTTTGGAAGCAGGACCTATCACCCAGATAGCGGAACTATCAATGGACATAGGAAACCACAGAGAGAAGGCTACCTTCCTTGGGGCTAACTTAGTCAAACATGAATTAATCTTAGGAATGACATGGTTAAAGAACCATAGACCAAGGATTGACTGGATAAAGGAAAAAGTCACCTTTGACAGCGAAAGGTGCAAGGCCGTATGCCTAGACAGTTCTCCAACAGTATATGCAGTACCAGAGGAACAGGCTATAAGAGCGAATCTGGAAAGCCGAATTCTACCAATCGATATAAAGAATGAATCAAAAAAGTGGATTCAACAGATAGTCCCCAGCAACGAACAAGATGACCAAGAAAGCCAATGGGTAGTTATTAAAAAATTAGAAAAAAGTGCGAAAATACCAACAAGGGGATTACACTTGGCAGCAGGCCATGACTTGCATAGCATAGAAGAAACAATTGTCCCGGCACGAGGACAAAAACCTATAGGAACAGGGGTTGCTATAGGACTTCCTAAAAACACCTATGCTCGCATTGCACCAAGAAGAGGATTAGCGACCAAGAAAGACCTAACCATTAATACCGGAGTAATCGATGCAGACTATACGGATGAAATTGAAGTACTACTGGTAAACCTATCAGAAAACGACTACAAGGTTAATACAGGAGACAGCATAGTACAATTGATAATCGAAAAGATTATTATGATGGACTTGCAAGAAGTACAAGAAATAAAGGAAACAAAAAGAGGAGGCGCAGGCTTTGGTAGTACCGACAAAAAAGAAGAACCACTAGAAAAAAACCTCAACATATCCTTCATTTCGGCTAGGGCATTTGGAAAAATGTACTGGAAAAAGGACCAGACTGGCATCCTAAGATGGAATGAAAACGAAACTTCCCTAGGAGCCACAACAATCAGCATGGAACTTGCTTTAAAAAAAAGGAAGGACAAGGATAGGTCAGCAAAGGAAATAGTCCCAAAAGAATACCATAGATTCCTAGAACTCTTTGAAGAGAAAGAAAGGACCGATTTACCTCCTCATAGATATGCAGATCACAAAATCAAACTAGAAGAGGGAAAAACAGCTCTGTTTATGACCTTATACCAATTAGGAGAAAGAGAGCTGAAAGCGTTAAGAAATTACCTGGTAGAAAACCTAGATCAAAGGTGGATCAAGCCATCTTCCTCATCAGCTGGAGCATCAATCCTATTTGTCAAAAAGAAAGATGGGGGACTAAGACTATGTGTGGATTATCGAGGATTGAACGCAGTATCTAAAAAAGACCGATATCCACTACCCCTCATAAGTGAAGCATTGGACTGCCTTAGAATGGCCAAGTACTTTACGAAGCTTGATATCAAGGATGCATATCAACACATTCGTATACAAAAAGGAGAGGAATAGAAAACATCTTTTCGAACCAGGTATGGACTATACGAATACAAAGTCATGCCATTTGGGTTAGCCAATGCCCCAGCAACATTTCAACAATGGGTAAATACAGCCCTCAGTAAATACTTAGATGTTATTTGTATAGCTTACCTAGATGACTTATTAATTTAGTCTAATACTTTGGAACAACACCGAAAAGATGTTCATAAGGTACTGGAAAAATAAAAAGAGATTGGAGTCAAACTCAAACCAACAAAATGCGAATTCCACAAAAGAGAAACCGAGTACTTGGGATTCATTATACATCAGGAAGGAGTTAGAGTGGATCCTATAAAAACAGAAGCTATAAGAGAATGGAAGACACCAGAAAAAGTCAAAGGAGTACAGTCCTTTGTGGGATTCTGCAATTTTTATCGAAGATTCATGGAGGGATTCAGTAGGATGGCTAAACCCTTATATGAACTAACAAAGAAAAACCAGAAATGGGACTGGGGAAAGAAAGCTCAAGAAGCCTTCAAAAAACTAAAAGAAAAACTTACTACAGCACCAATATTACATCATTTCAACCCTGATCAACCCATAATGATAGAAACAGATGCATCCAATTATGTCTGTTCAGGGATCATATCACAATAAGATGAAAACGGAATATGGAAGCCAGTGGCGTACCGATCAAAAACCATGACCAAGGTAGAATGCAATTATGACATTCATGATAAGGAACTATTAGCAATAATGCAAGCACTCAAGGAGTGGCGAAAATATGGAGAAGGAAGTCCTCACACAATAAAAATACTCACAGACCACAAAAACCTGGTACCATTCACCACTACGAAAGAGCTAAATAGAAGGCAAATTCGATGGAGCGAAGAATTAAGCTGGTACAATAACAAAATAGAGTATCAACCCAGAAAAGAAGGAGGAAAACCAGATGCTCTCACCAGAAGGTCAGAAGACCTACCAGGAGAACATGACGAAAGAAAAACTCAGAAAGCAAGAATTCTCTTACCAGAGGAAACCTTTATGGATGAAGGATATGAATCTGGAAAAGAAGAAATCAACACTATGGAATTACAAGAAATGGAAACTACTATCAAAAACGAAATAAAAGAAAAAACAAGAGAAGACCAACAAATAACCAAAATAAAACAAGCCCTCAAAAGGGAGGACAAGGAATTCCCAAAGGTAGCCTTAGGGCTATGTGAATGGAAAGAAGGGTACCTTTGGTATAAAGGAAAGATATGGCTACCAGAAAATGAACCTCTTAGAACAAAAGCAATAGAACAAAACCATGACACACCACAAAGCGGCCATGGAGGAGTGGCAAAAACCATGGAGCTAGTACAAAGAACTTACTATTGGCCAGAGATAAGAAATGACATCAAGAAATATGTCAAAAACTGCGACATGTGTCAAAGAATAAAACCAATACATCATGCACTATACAGACTACTACAACTGTTAGAAACCCCTGAGAAACCATGGAAATTGATCAGCATGGACTTCATTACAGATCTACCAGAATCAAATGGCTATGATGCAATATGGGTTGTAATAGATCACATGACAAAAATGTCACACTTTATCCCATGTCGCAAGGACATGAAAACCATACAATTGATACAACTATTTACAAAAAATATCTTCAAATTGCATGGACTACCAAAAGACATTGTCACAGATCGAGGTTCAATATTCTCATTAGACCGATGGAAAGAAATAACAAAAGGATTAAACATTGATCGAAGACTGAGCACAGCCTATCATCCACAAACAGACGGACAAACAGAAAGAACAAATTCATCATTAGAACAATTCCTCAGAGCATATGTGGAATACTCTCAACAAGATTGGGAAGAATGGCTGCTGTTTGCAGAATTCGCCTACAATAACTCCATACAAGAAACAATTAAAACCACACCATTTTATGTGAACTATGGATATCACACCATCAACAAACCTATGGGTCATGAGACCATAATGAAAATATTAAAAAGAGAAGATATGAGTCAACTACACGACATAATCAGAACAGAAATTACTATGGCACAATAGATGATGAAAGAAAATACCGATCAACACAGAAAACCAGATCCAAGGTTGAAACCAGGAGACAAAGTCTGGCTGGTGGCAAAAGATATTCACACCACACGACCATCTAGAAAATTAGATTACAAGAAATTAGCACCTTACGAAATAATAGAAAAGGTGGGAAGAAAAGTATATAAACTGGTACTTCCTCCCTCAGTAAACAATAAATACCTAGTTTTCCACATCAGCAAACTCGAACTCTATCAAAACAATCCCTTACCTTCACAAAGAAAAGAACCACCTCCTCCCACAGAAATAGAAGGGGAAAACGAATATGAACTTGATCAAATCATTGACTCTCGATAACACTATGGTAAGCTACAATACCAAGCTAAGTGGACAGGATATCCCCCTAACCATGACTTAGTGTAGTACCCAGCTGAGAACTTTAGTAATGCCAGACATGCAATTGAACACTTTCACTGAGGAAGCCCAGGAAAGCCTGGTCAAAGAGGAAGAACAAATGAGCGACAAAGACTGGATCAATCTAGCAGACCTCCCGGCATTCACGCCAATTACACCTGAACAAGAAAAACACAACCAGAAAAGCTGGACGGGTTGCTTCGACAATGGATGCCAAGTACACTTTACGGAGAAAGAAGGGGCCAATTATTGGCCATGCAAAAAACACAGAACCCCCTCGCCATCATCGCCCCAATCGCCGCCAATGACGTCATGGGAAAGATTCCCACCAACATCCCTGTCCCCAGATACGCTGCCGTCATCACCATGCGACAACAACATCCTCCCAAGAACGAGTCAAAGGAAGTTTTCAGGGATGAACACGAGAAGAAGGGGGGGCAAAAAATCCTGGCCAAAAGTCAGGAAAGAGAAAAATGTGGCCTGGGGGGAACAGGTACAAGAAGAGATAAAACCAAAACCGAGCCACACCACAGATCAAGATACGATAATGAGCCTATACGATCAGTTAAGGCACCTACAAGAAATAGTGGACGAAGCCCGAATAGATCGAAATCTCTTCGAAGGACAGGCGAAGATGTGGGAAAGGACAGGAAGGGCCCTTCAGAGGGAAAAAACGAAACTAGAACAGGAAGTAAGGATTCAGCGGATAAGAGCACAATGGGCAGAATGGAAAACGATAATTTCAGTAAGGAAACTGGAAATGAAAGAGAGGGAGAACAAACTATTGAAGGAAACGATGGAAAGGAACAATCAGGAATTGCGAAGACTGGTAACATGCCTGAACCGATTGATAGAAAAAGGGGATGAAGGACCATTGGCCTAATGGGACTTAGGTCATAGGGAAGGGGGAGCTAGTGTTACAAACCTAGCATGGAAAAGGGCTTTCACATGACTCATGATTATGAGGTCATAGGTTTGTAATGATTTCACGCACATGACCAATTAAGTCATGTGAGTTTCACACATGACTTGCACTTGCAGGTCATAGTTATTATGTTTGATTGAATTGCGTAATAACTTGTTTGAAGTTATTAGTTGTTTTGCGCACATGACTTATTTAGAGGTCATGTGAGTTTCACACATGACCTATTTAAGGTCATGTAGTTATTATGTTACACGAATGTATGAGTCACAATTGTGACTCATAAACAGTTATTGATTTGTAAGCGGGTTGTAGGAAGGACTATATAAGGAAGAGGATATGGTGTAGTAGTTAGTTCTTCACGCAACCACCTAAGTTATTTCCTAGATATAACTATACGACTTTATAAATATAAAACACCTTTACGCTCTTTACTAAAGAAAGAACAATGCAAGATATCTTCCTTGTAGGACAAGGAAGAAAGTGAACAAATAGCTTAATCTTAGGAAGCCTAAATAAAGATAAGAATTTAGTCTTAGAAAGATTAAATACAAACAGCAAATACCAAGTTAAGTATGAACCCCATTATAGTATCTAATAAAGATTGATATTACAGTGTTGCCTGTTGCTCAGTTGTATACTAGGAGTGATAGAATAGGCGATCCTAACACTGGCCACCTTTCAACGATGAGTCAACAATGCACTCAGTAAACACTTGGATGTCAACTGTATAGCTTACCTAGATGACCTATTAGTATACTCAGATACTATGGAATAACACTGAAAAGATGTAGCCATGATACTCACAAAGATCAAGGAAATAAGGGTTTACCTGAAACCCACAAAATGCGAATTCCACAAGGAAGATACTGAATACCTGGGATTCATCATCAACTCTGAAAGAGTATGAATATACCCTACCAAAACAGATGCCATAAAAGTGTGGACAACAGTGGAGAAAGTCAAAGACATCCAAAGCTTTGTGGGGTTCTGCAACTTCTACTGACGATTCATAGAAGGATTCAGCAGAATAGCGAAACTGCCGTACAACAGGACAAAGAAAAATCAGAAATGGGAGTGAGGAGAGCTGGAGCAAAGGGCCTTTGAAGGTCTTAAGGAAAGACTCACCATAACTCCAATACTAAGACACTTTGACCCAGAGGCATCCATTATGATTGAACCAGATGCATCCAATTATGTCTGTTCTGGAATAATATCGCAACAAGACAAGGAGGGACTGTGGAAACTGATAGCCTACTGGTCAAAAACAATGACCAAGGCAGAATGCAACTATGACATCCACAATAAGGAACTCCTTGCAATCATGTAAACCCTCAAAGAATGGAGGAAATACATACAAGGAAGCCCACACATAGTCAAGATTCTTACAGACAACAAGAATCTTGTCCTATTCACAACCACCAAGACCATAAATGGAAGACAAATACGATAGAGTGAGGAGCTCAGCCAATACAACATCAAAATCGAAAATCGGCCAGGTAAGGAAGGGGCAAAACTGGATGCCCTCACACGAAGAACAAATGACATACCGATGGAAGAAGACAATCACATTACGCAATGGCAAAAGATTCTGTTGCCTAAAAAACAATTCTTCAAAGATGAAGGATATGCTTCGGGCTCAGAAGAAATCAACACTATGGTCATACACAAGGGAAAAGCACAGGAAAATAGGTATCAGAGGAGACACTCAAGAATCCATCAATCATTTGACCGGAATGGGAAAGAAATGTAGTGGGTATTGTGATTGCGAATGCACTTGAGAAACTTAATGCTACTGCAAGTTCTGCTCAGATAAGTAAGCAGGAAGAGACAGTTCAAGATCTGCAAGTATTTTTTGAGGATATATTTATTATGGAGGACTTGGTTGATACTATGACTGTGATGGAGAGTGAGATAAAGGCACGGCTCTACTTAGTAGCATCATGTAAACTGCAGGAAAAGTGGCTACATCAAGAGATTCAAAAATTGCGGAATTCTGCTGATAGTAGTATGTAACTATCAACACTTCTTATGGGCAAGAACATATTTACAGTAATCTTTCCACATGTCCTCTCCAATCTGATCTCACAGTTTTCTCATATCCACTGAACCAGTATCCTTCAAGTCTGTTTTATCATTATTATCCTCCAAATTACCAGTACTTAGATGATCACCACTTGCTGTCTGTATTTCCTGTCTTTTCTTGTCCTCCAGAATTTGCTCTAACTGTTGTCTGTACTTGGTTCTATCTGTTTCCTCCTTCAAAAGATTGTGTAAAACTGTAAGAGCAAGAACAACCTTGACTTGTACAGGAAAGTCATATTCTATTGGTGTTTCAAGAATCGTAAACTGCTTCTTGAGTATGCTCAAGATCCACTCTATCATATTGCATGCTTGAGTATGCTGGAGGTTAAAAAGTTCCTCCTTATTCTGTATGTATTGAGAAGCAAGTGCCTGCTCTTGTAAATGGTAGCATACTCCTCTATATAGTGTTAAATACCAAGTTGAACATGAGTATCCAGCATCAAGCAAGGAGTATTTGCTTTTAGGAATAAAAAATCCTGTAGACTCAGTATTGGTAAAAACTCAACTACCATAGGCAGACCCCACCCAACCAGGTAAAAGATAAGTGAAGTAAAAGTCAAACTGACATGATACAAACATATTTTGTGATATGCTGCCTTTCCAGTTCTCAAAGTGAGATACATCAGTGGCTGGAACCTTTTTTAAAATATGTGTACCATCGCCAGCTCTAAGTATAATGGGGGCGCCCTAAGGGAAGATGGATCACAAGTTCACGACCACACTGAAGTGACTCAAAGATCAAAAAGCAATAATTAACAGTAGAGTGAAGAAGAATCAAAACAGTAAAACTTAATATCATTAAGCTGCAGCTTCACTCAGTAGGTTTCTCGAGAAGTAGTTGATTGCCAGAGTGGAGTGGGACTCGCATATAGTTTAATTAGAATATCATATACTGCCAGTTCCCACCCATCACTACTCTAACTTAATCATGAGCACACCCATCTTCTCCAGGCTGACCAACACACACCACTCAGGACATTATTCCTATGTGGATGTTGGTCTGCTCTGGCTAAATCTCCTTCTGACATCAAGTGTTTCAGCGCTGCATCTCTAATGCGACTGCAGGAGAAAAACTCTTCATATCATTGACATGCTATTGGCGAACTATCATACAACTGAGGAGATATACCATTCACGAACTCTCATACTCATATGCATTTCATCTATGCAAGTCTTTAGTAGACATAGCTCTCACAATCGAGCTGAACCTTCTACTTCATTCTAGAAAAGTCTTTGCCTGATAGGAATGTCGACTTGGCTTCACTGGTGGGGTACCTTAGTGATTGTCCTGATGGGTGCTACCCACAGTCAACTCCCTGAAACCACCCCTACCATGATAAGAATCATGCTCATAGAGTTCTCAAACAACCCCAATAGTCTTACAGCGATTGGGCACGAGTTGTCCCTATGTTCAATTCACCTGCCCGGAGATGCTCCAACATCTTCTGGGCCACCCCAGGACTACCCAGGAGGCTCTGGACTACCCTTCTGGTATTACATGAGTAACTCCTTCAGTTCTTGTCCGCTTTACACATATTTGGTACCAGAAGATAGCCCTTCTTCTGGAGCACACCCTATGACCTCTCATATATCCTACGGACAGCATCCGGTCGGACGGACGGTGACAACCTATACAGTGTTACAAGAGTGCCGCCACTCAGTTCCTTTTGTAAGGAAAGGCACAACTCAACAACCGTAAGCCCATGACGTACGGTCCTTACACTGGGGCTGCAGGGGGGTGTAAAGAATACCTCTGTAAAACCCTGGAGCATTCGGAGCCCCGTAGCTCCTCTTATAGCCCCCCAAAGGCCACCAGATTTGTTGCATTTAGGTTTTACCGGAATGCCCAATCCTTACAGGATTGCCCCCTGCCCCAAGTAAGTACCTTTATGTGCTAGGTAGGGTAACTTGGGTGCCATGTCAGGATAACTCAGACCTTTTGGCAGGGTAACCCGTACCTAATGTCAGGGTAACCCAGGCCTCATGTCAGGGTAACTCAGGCCTCGTTACATGAAACTTTCCCGAGCCTGCCTTTTATGCTACTATCTTATACTATGCGTAGTTGCCAACTATAGTGAACCAAACTACCCTTACCCAGTGACCTCAGGGTCTCCAGTATGGGTGTAAGAATAGTTTACTGTAAGACACCCTCTGGTGGGTCATTACACGACTCCCCTCTTCTCTAAGGTCTGCTCTGGACTGTTAGTGATGTCTTTTATTCCCCAGCTTCAGTACATCCACTATGTGGTGGTCCCTCGGCTTGGATGGATACCTCCAGTGAAAATCATTAAGGGCCTCTATGGCTGTTCCCTCTAGCATCTCAAAAGGCTCCCATGAATTCTCCTTTGGTCCATAACCTTCCCACGCTACTAAGTATTGAACGAAATGGTAGCAGGAACTCATCTTTATCCCACCATACAAGCAACTATCTAGGATAGTTTCAACCACATAGCTTGGCTCATTGTCTACTATCTCTGGTAATGGTACTTCCTTCTTGGGCCTGCCTACTGGATCATCATGGTATGGTTCCAGTAAACTGATATTGAATATGGGGTAGATTGACCAATGAGCTGGGAGTTCGAGCTCATATGCCTGTGACCCTACCTTTCGTTTAACCACAAAGGGGCCAAACATTCGGTGGTCTAACTTCTCCATCAGCCTTTTTGTCTGGATGTTTCTTTGGTTCAACATTACCTTGTCAGCCTTTTTTGCAACTCCATTAGTCACGTCTTCCATTGTAACATAATCTAGAGATGGTAGCCTCTTTTGGTCATGCCACTTCTGTTGCCTTTCTTGTGCCCCTTGTAAAGTTTCTCTGACCTCTTACCATGAACCTTCCCAGTTCCATACTAAGAGCTCACTGCTTGGATGAATCCCTTCACTATCTGGGACTATGCCTGACCAGTTCGTATGAGGGTTGAATCCATAGTTAATCTCAAAAGAAGAAGACCTAGTAGATTCTGAGGTAGAAGTATTATACGCATACTCTGCCAATGGTAACAAAGATACCCAATCGTCTTGCTGATATGAGCAATAGCTCCAAAGATATTGTTCCAAAGTCTAGTTCACCCATTCAGTTTGCCCATCGGTTTCTGGGTAGAAAGTCATTGATATATTAAGCTTGATTTGTAGTAACTTCATTAAGCTTGCCCAAAACTTAGAGGTGAATCGGCTATCTCGGTCTGAGATTATTGATTCTGAGAGCCCATGTAGGTGCCATATCTCCTTCAGGAATATTAATGCTAACTTTTCTATAGGCACCTCTGTTGTTAATGGTATAAAGTGAGCCATTTTTGAGAATCGATCAACAACGACCCAAATCTTTGCATATCCCTCAGACTCCGGTAATGCTACAATGAAGTCCATAGAAATATCATTCCATGGTCTTATGGGCACCTCAATTGGTTCAAGTAATCCAAATTTCTTATACCAGACTGTCTTACTCCTTTGACATGTATCGCAAGTGCGTACATACTCCATGATGTGCTCATCCATCTTTGGCCAGTAGAAGTTTGCCTTGATTTGTCCAACTGTCTTGTACGTCACAAAGTGTCCTGCAATATGAGAATCATGTTCTGCCTCCATGATTGCTTGCTTCAACCCTTTGGACTCAGGTATGTACCACCTATTCTTGTAGAGTAGCAAGTCCTTCTCTGCCGAAAAACCAGGGTCAACATCTTTCTGCCCACCTGTGACTGACTTGAATATGCCCAAGTACTTGTCATCTGTGCTAGTTGCTTTCTTGAGTGCTTCCAAAAAGGAAGATTGCAACCGGTAGCCTTGGCAAGATTGCAACACCTGTGGTCGCAAGATGTCCCACTCCTCATTTACAACCCATTGACCTGGCCGGAAAAAGGTTGTTTCAGGGTACGGTTGAGAATTACCCCCCCCTTCAAGGCGGTAGTCCCCACACCTTGACAATGCATCTGCCTTCTCATTCAACCTACCCTCATGGTAGATAACCTTAAAATTGAATGGTTGTAAGAATTCCACCCAGTAGTGTTGCCGTCTATTCAGTATCTTGGTACTATTAAAGTATTCAAGATTCTTGTGATCAGTATATATAACAATTTGATCAGTGACAGACCTCAGTAAATGATCCCATTCTTTAAATGCTGCCACAATCGTGGTCATTTCCTTATCATGGACATCATAATTCACCTCTGCTGGTACGAACTTCCTATTATGATAGGTCACCGGGTGCCATTTTCCATCCTCACAGAGCTGGGACAGAACGGCACCTAATGCAAAGTCACTTGCATCGGTTTCTAACTTTGTCAGCCAGTTAGGGTCAAAGTGTGCTAGAATAGGGCTGGATGTAAACAACTCCTTTAATTGTTCAAAAGCCTCTGTGCAGGCTGGTGTCTAGTCCCATTTAATGTACTTCTTTGTCAGGTCTGTCAATGTTCTCACTATCTTGCTAAACCCCTTGATGAACCTTCAATAGAAGTTAGCAAAGCCAATGAAGCTTTGTACATTGACAATACTTTTTGGACTAAACCAGTTCTTAATCGATTCCACCTTTTCCATTGTCATCGATATCTCATGATCGGATATCTTATACCCTAGGAACTCAACTTCTCTCTGGTAGAAGGTTGACTTTTTGATGCTAACGCTTAAGCCTGCTTCTCGCAGCTTTTCCATTACTCTCCTGACTAGAGCAACATGCTCTTCTATAGTCTCTGAGTAGATCAGGATATCATCCATATAAGCGATGACTCCTTCATCCAATAGACCTCTAAATACATCATTTATCATAATCTGGAAAGTAGATGGTGCGTTACATAACCCAAAAGGTATCACGGTATAGTCATACGAGCCATATCAACAACGAAAAGCAGTCTTCCATTCTTCACCCTTTGCGATTTGCAAAAGGTAATAACCGTTTTACAGATCTAACTTGGTAAATACCGTTGCTTTCCCAAGTCTATCCCTCAGCTCATTCATTAGTGGGAGGGGATAATGGCTCTTCACGGTTATCTTGTTCAGTCCTCTATAGTCAATACATAATGGTAGTGTACTATCTGGCTTTGGTACAAATAATATAGGAGCAGCGGCTGGTGAGCTAGATCTCCTGATCTTTCTGGTCACTAGCATCTCATCAAGGTACTCACGAAGTGCCTTTAATTCCTTCTCGGAGAGGGGATACATAGGCCCAAAAGGAGGAGTCGTTCCTGCCTGTAGTTCAATCTTGTGATCGTACTTGGAGTGCTGCGGTAAGGACTCTATCCTTTCTTGACCAAAGATATTGCTAAAGTCCTTATACTCTGGGAGGAGTGTTATTGCAATATCATTCCCATCTTCATCAGAGAATTTAGCCATTCCAAGGAGATGGATAGATCCTTGATCCTCAGCCATCATTTCTGCCTCCATGATGAATTCTAATTGCCGGTAACTACAACCAGCTAGGCAATTTGCCTTACAGTATGCTGACCACCAGGACAGTTTACCCTTTTCCCAATCAATGTCCAGGTTATTCTCGGAGAGCCAGGGCATTGAAAGATACCCATCAATTTTGCCCTCTGGCATTTCTGCAATCTCAAAGCTCATTTTATTTGAGTGGTCTCCTATCTTCATCTTTACCACCTTGGTATAATGGAGACCCGATCCTGGGATATTGTTCCCACATGCATCTAACATGGGGGAAGGAATCTTCCTTCGGACACAGGGCATTTGAGTGTTCTTTACCCATCTACTACTGAGTACAGCTCCCATAGCGCCACTATCCAGGAGTAATACTGCTTCTGCACTACTCCTTTTTGCATTCAGTTGCCACTCAAGTCTAACCTTTACCTGGATAGACTTTGTATGTCGTGGGAGACCTGAGAGTCTCTGCCGCTTTCTGGTTCCTCCTTCGCTAGACATTTCTAGTATCAATAATGTTAGAAGGTAAGTAAGGGTATGGAGTCTCTCGTCTTTCAATACAAGAGAGGTCAAGTAGGTCAATCGCAGTTAAGTTTAAAGTGTTTTGCAAACAGTTAAGTTATAAAATCATGAGTCAAAGTAAGTAGTGCTGTTTACTATCATGCCAGCATGATTTCGGGTACTGAACACTCCTCAGGTAAACTTGGAAATAACTTTCATTGTATATAATCAAGTCCTGCCTGATGTAAACATAACTAAACCAAATCCAAACAAACCAAGAAAAACCAGACAGAATATAATAAGAAAAACCCAATAGAGGCATAATAGAGAGAACCCCTAATACCGAAAATCTGTAAGAAAACCATTTCCATCCTTGACTACCTTACTCCGCTGAGCCTAGTCAATTTTAGCTTTCTATACATAGTCTTCAGAGGGTGGACTTACCTTGTCCATCTCCCATCCATCAAGTTTATTACCCCAGCGTGCCATCATTGGCCTAGGAAGTTGTTAGTTCCTACCTAATTTCTCTTCGAAGGATTACTTACCTAGTCCGAAGCATCTATATCAACCTCCATTATGTGAAGACTTGATTCGTGGACTTCAAGAATCTTTCTAGTAATAGGAGGAGGGGCCTCAATGCACTTAACTTTGTTAGAGGGGCCAGATGTATGGCCTGCCTCTTCTGCAGATCGCTTGTGTGCCTTGGCTGGCTTGGAAGAGCTAACAACCAGAGTAACCAAGGTACACTTCTGCCAGAAGTGACCTGGTTGTCCACATTTGGTGCATTGGCCTAACTTTCGGCCCTTGTTAAGGAGCATGCTAGGAATATTCTTGTGAGCAATTGAATACCCTGAATTTTCCGGCTTTGACTGATGGCTGCCTGAAGAGTTAGTAGGTTTGGGATTCTGCTTACCTGAACCCTTTCCCTTCTTCTGTTGCTTCTTTGAGGAATGCTTGTCCTCACTCTTATCATGACTAGATCCTTTTTCTTTAACCACTGTTCGGCTAAAGCATGTATTGTCCTCTAAGTCATAGCCAGTTTAACTTATGAGAACGAGGTACTCATTAACATCCTCGGGATGGGGGTTCTTCTGAGCCCAGGCTGTCTGCAGTTCTGACATAATGCTGATATGCACCTTGTCTTTCACTGCTCGTCCATCCGTATACCCTAATTTGGTCATTAGATCAATGACCTTGTCCAAGTACTTATCTACTTTGCCGGGTTTCATCTCCAATGAGGTCTACTTGGCTAAAGAGTGATCCCAATCAGTATGTCCTCCAAAACTGGTTTCCAGATGATGGCAGAATCCTTCCCCAGTACGTAGCTCATTGTCTGAGTTAAATGGCATTCCACTTCATTGGGCAGCCTCCTCATTTATATAATGGTGGAGACCCATATACCAGCTTTTGGCAGAACCTTCCAAGAGAGGGATAACCAAGCTAATCTTATCCATGTCTTCAGTAACAGACTCATGGAAATAATTAAACTTGATTTCCACATCACTAAGGAACTTCAGAGTGTCGTTAACATCTCTGGTAAAAGCCTTGACGTCACCCAATTTCTCGGGTTTCTTAGGCTTTGCCTTGGAAGCTGTCTTGCTTTCCTTCTTATGTGACCGTAAGAATTTGGCCAGCTTACGAGTTCTGTGGTCATAGCATCTCTTCTTTGAGTCATTCCAGTTTGACTTACATCGCCCAAGGCATTGCTTGAGGTTGGGGATGGAGTCGGCATCATCGTCTGAGCTGCTAGAGGAGTCAGAATCACCCGGATCCCTTCCAGCCCCAGCATTTCCACCTGTCGTGGGTCTATTACCTCCACCTCCACCAGGAACATCATATCCGTCAAAGGATTCCCCTGAACTACCTGGTCCACTAAATCAGGAACCACCCCGGGATGGTGGGACAGGGTGTGGTGTTGGAGGGGGTAGGCGAGTACTATCCGATTGACTTAGGGCTCCTATTGCTTGCCCAGGTTTGAACCGAGACTGTTGGTATTCCAAACAAGTATCCGGTGCAAGTGGGAGTCCTTGATGGTGAAGTGAACCACAGAAATCACATGGGGTTTTTTCAACTCCAGGTCTCCTTTCTCTTGACGTGTTTTGTCCTGGTGGGTGTCTAACTGCCTGTGAAGGAAGTTTAATACACCCGTCGACATGGTAATAGCATCTTTCAAAAGGTGACTCTCCCTCGACCCAACAAGCAGGGGAACAATCACTCGCAAATGACTGCACCCAAGCCCCCGGGACTCCTAGACGTTGACCAAAACTACTGTCTGAAGGCTTAAGTCCTGGGGCTGGCGGAATGACTTCAGGAGTATTACATGCTGGCATCTGTGGTGCCAGTCGCGTAGGAACTGGCATTGCACTACCAAAAGGTCTCTCCACTGTGGGCAGTCAGACTACAACCGTCAGAGTATTCCTGGCTCCTGACAGAGTCGTTGAGGTTTCTCCAGCTGGTGGTGTCCGCCTTGTCCTTCTTTCCACCCTTGGCATGGGCCTGGTCATAGGAGCCAGCGGCGCGGAGGGACTATTGTCTCTGCTCCTCTGTGCTCTTCGGGGTGGGTTGGATAGAGCCTGTGAGGCTTCCTGAGAGAACTGCTCTTCCCAATCGTTACTGATTTCTCATATCCCTAAAGGAGTGAGAAGTTACCTTTCTTCTGCCTTCTGCAACAGTTTATGAAGCTTCAGAGCAAAGTTAGGTGCACGTTTTTCAGTAAGCACTAATGGAAGAGGAGGAGCATCTCTCATAATTGCATCGTTATCAGAGTCTATTGCATATCCACCTTGGATTGCCTTCTCTAGAGCTCTGATCCTGGTGTTTAGCCAGTTGGCATTTTGGATGTGCTCATGAAATGTGGACTGCTGATCCAACATCCAACTCCGTGCTATCTTCACCATATCCTGACGAAATGCAGCTTGCCTTTGCTCATTCCAGAAATGTAACTATTCCTGAGCCATGTGAAATTGAGGACCAATTTCCTGAAGGATATATGGTTCAACATACTTGCATGTGAAGTCTGCAAAGCTGATACCCTGATTGTTAACACTCATCATCTCCGTAAACTCAGCATCATGGGAAAAGGATTGCATGAGGGCCCTCAGGTCCGCAACAACCAATTCTTGACATGCTTGAGGAACTTCAATGAGAGCAGCTTCAAGCAATAGTGGCACAGGTTCCCACTCTAAACCCCGTAGATCTGTGAAGATACTAGCTTGTAGGGTGTCGGCAGCATGTTCCTGTGCCTCAGGGTCCACAAAACCAACTTTAGAAGATATAATTCTTTCCACCTGATGCTTCTTGTAACAGACAAGCGACTTGTACTCGAATATGTCAACATGGGAAGGTTTTGTGGCAACAAGTTCAAGAGAGTTAATTGAGGAAGTCACTTAACAATATACTGTAATGGGGGCACCCTAAGGGAAGATGGATCACAAGTTCACGACCGCACTGAAGTGACTCAAACATCAAAAAGTGATAATCAACAGTAGAGTAAAGAAGAATCAAAACAGTAAAACTTAATAACGTTAGGCTGCAGCTTCACTCAGTAAGCTTCTCGAGAGGTAGTTGATTGCCAGAGTAGAGTGGAACTTGCATATAGTTTAAGTAGAATGTCATATACTACCAGTTCTCACCCATCACTACTCTAACTTAATCATGAGTACACCCATCTCCTCTGGGCTGACCAATACACACCACCCAGGACATTATTCCTATGTGGATGTTGGTCCGCTCTGGCTAAATCTCCTTCCAACATCAAGTGTTTCAGCGCTGCATCTCTAATGCGACTGCAGGAGAAAAACTCTTCATATTGTTGACATGCTAGTGGCGAACTATCATGCAACTGAGGAGATATACCATTTATGAACTCTCATACTCATATGCATTTCATCTATGTAATCCTTTAGTAGACATAGCTCTCACAATCAAGCTGAACCTTCTACTTCATTCTAGTCAAGTCCTTGCCTGATAGGAAAGTCTACTCAGCTCCCCCGTTGGGGTACTGTTACAAACCTAGCACGGAAAAGGGTTTCCACATGACTCATAATTATGAGGTCATAGGTTTGTAATGTTTTTGTGCACATGACCAATTAGGTCATGTGAGTTTCACACGTGACTCGCACTTGTGAGTCATAGTTGTTATATTTGATTTAATTGTGTAATAACTTGTTTGAAGTTATTAGTTGATTTTGCGCACATGACTTATTTAGAAGTCATGTGAGTTTCACACATGACCAGTTTAAGGTCATGTGGTTATTATGTTACGTGAATGTATGAGTCACAGTTATGACTCATAATAGTTATTGATTTGTAAGCGGGTCATGGGAAAGACTATATAAGGAGGAGGATACGACGTAGTAGTTAGTTCTTCACGCAACCACCTAAGTTATTTCCTAGATATAACTTTACGACTTTATGAATATAAAACACCTTTACTCTCTTTACTCATAAGTGCGATTACGAGAATTTAGTCTTAGGAAGACTAATACGAATACGAGAACTTAGTCTTAGGAAGACTAAGTAAAAGATACGAACTTAGTCTTAGGAAGATTAAGTAAAGGATAAATACGACTCTGAGTATTTATCCCTTTCCAGTACAATACGATAGTAGTCATTTATCATCGTTGCCTGTTGCGCAGTTATATAATAGGCGTGATTGTATAAGCAATCCTAACATTTGGTTGCGTCTCTAAGCAACACCCAACAATAAAATGGATTTTGAATACGAGGACCAGTCCTTAAACCTTCCAGAAGTAGCGGCAGAACTTGCGAGAACATCGTCGGAAAGAGGAAGGACACCAAGCCTGACTACACCCGAGGATAGAACACCACCGAACGAGTCTTCTTCAAGCGAGGAAGAAGAAGAAAGAATGTCAGGAACAGGAGCAGCACAGGGAGCGGGGCAAGCTGCAGGCCCAGGACCACAGCCACCAGCAGGGACAATAACCCTCACGGAAGAACAGTTCCAGACGTTAATAGGAGGAATGGGAAGTACCCGAAAAGCCAAAGTCAAAGATCCAGGAGTATTCACAGGAGAGAGAGAAAAATTGAGAAGCTTCCTAGTACAGGTAAAAATGTACTTCGAAGCCATAGGATGGAACGAGGGAGATCACGACCTAGACAAAGTACGTTATACCAAGTCTCTGTTAAGAGACTCTGTGGCACAATGGATTGCACCTTACATTGAGGGAAAAGTGCAAGATGACTGGCAAACATGGGAAGAGTTTGAACAAGTTCTGAATGCCAACTTTGGAGATAAAGACAAAAAAGAAAGAACCAGAAATGCCATTGAAAAAATGAAACAAGGCTCCAGAAACATGACAGACTACTGGAATGAAATACGGATAGCTGGAATTGATGCAGAATACGATGGAGACACGCTGTTAAGATTCTTCCTGAAAGGAATGAAACCAACCCTGCAAGACGCTTATGCATGGGCAGACGCGAAACCAGCAACACCAGAGGCTCTAGCAGAGTGGGCCATAGAAAGAGAAAACCGCATCAACATGGTTGAACACATCAAAGGGGAAACGACAAGCCCTAAACAACAAGAAGTGCCAAGAAACCAGAATGGTACATTCAGAACGAATCCACCAAGGCAGGAAGACAGGGGGGACCCGATGGACCTGGATGCAACAAACTGAAGGAAATTCCAAAGATTACCCAACATAGAATTTCAGAAACGAAGGACAGAAAAAAGGTGTTTCCAATGTGGGAAACAAGGACACTTCGCACGGGACTGCCGAGTCAAGAACATCAAAGTATGAACCATGGAGACAGAAACAAGCAAGGAAGGAATGGAGGAAACTTTAAACGAAGAAAGTCCCCAGCAAGAGATGGTCTGAGGGACAGGAAATCAAAAACCATCAGGGAAAAGCAATCACGCTCATTATGCTCAACGCAATTACGCTCATTACACCCAATGATATGTCACACGGAACCTTTAAACTACGAATCAGATCACTTTATGATCAAAGTACAACTATACAACACGAAAAAAGAAAAAGTAACAACAAACGCCATGATTGATTCAGGGGCAATAGAGGATTTTATAGACCACAATTTCACTATAAGACACCAACTACCACTGAAGAAAATTGGAAAACCAAGAGACATTTATACAATAGATGGTACTGTTTCGGAAGCAGGACCCATCACCCAGATAGCGGAACTATCAATGGACATAGGAAACCACAAAGAGAAGGCTACCTTCCTTGTGGCTAACCTAGTCAAACATGAAATGATCCTAGGAATGACATGGTTAAAGAATCATGGACCAAGGATCGACTGGATAAAAGAAAAAGTCACCTTCGATAGCGAAAGGTGCAAGGCCGTATGTCTAGACAGTTCCCCAACAGTATATGCAGTACCAGAGGAACAAGCAATCAGGGAAAATCTGGAAAGCCGGATTCTACCCATCGACATGGACAACCAGGAAAGCCAAAGGGTGGTTGTCAGACATATGAACATAAATAACCAGGAAAGCCAAAGGGTGGTTATCAAAAAATTAAGAAAAGATGCGAGGATACCAACGAAAGGATCGCGCTTGGCTGCTGGACACGATCTGTACAGCATGGAAGAAATGATGATCCCCGCGGGAGAGCAAAGACTCATTAGAACAGGAATTGCCATAGGACTCCCTGAGAACACCTATGTCCGTATTGCAGCAAGAAGTGGACTAGCAACCCGGAAAGGCCTAACCATCAATGCTGGGGTAATCGATGCGGACTATACAGGAGAAATTAAAGTCCTATTGCTAAACCCAACAGGGAAAAACTACGAAGTCAACTATGGAGAACGAATTGCTCAAATAATAATCGAAAAAATTATTATGACAGACTTACAAGAAGTACAAGAGATAAAAGAAACAGAAAGAGGAAATGCAGGTTTACTGTAGGTCCATAAACGACTCCCGACATAAGTGGGTAGCAACCTTACAACGGCCACGTAAACGATTAGGTTTACCGTACTGTCATATAAGCATATCAGGTATAGCACAAGCTTTCCGGCAAAAGGTAAGCAGAGGAAAAACATACGCTTATACGACCATCCGCAGAAACTATAGATTGAACCATTTTATAGAACGTCAAGGATCCGCCAGATTTCGAAACGAATATTCTCCATCACCCATAGCCAGAAAAAACCTATGACGCAAGTCAGGGGCTATCAGGTGTGTATTAGAATCAGGAGGTAGGAAAAAAAACTGTTTATCATAACCTCGAGGACGACTGCTTCTTCTACCAAATTAGGTAGAGGACAGGTCCAAAAGATGGTTCATAAGGGAATGTCGAAAATTGAGAAAAAGGGGATCGACTATATCCAGGTACTTACCTCGACAAAAGGGAAGAAGATCGAGCTAAAATACCAGCCGTACAGACACCCCCCCATCCAGGCAGGAAAGAAAAAGAAGCTTCTCAAGGTTTTTGGACACCAAGAGAAAACCCTGATAAAGAGAACGACTGGACAAGAACGAAAAAAGGAAAAAATCCCGATCAAGGCATGACTAGCAACAACGACGATCCCTTTAGAGTAAAAGTAGGGTAGAGTCCTACGGTCAGACCAGAGGAAAAGCTATGTAAAACCGCTTACGAGAACGTCTCTATTTACTATAGCATCTCAGAAAAAAGCCATCAAGAAGAAGGAAGAACAGACACGATGGCTC
>ML120495.1:0-122460 GCA_003788595.2 Choiromyces venosus 120613-1 | reverse complement strand
CATGAATTAGAAGGATTCTGATTCAAGCATAGAAAATGAATCAGAAGGATTCTGATTCAAGAGCATAAGCATAATCAGAAGGATTCTGATTTAAGAGCATTAGCGTGAATACTCATTTCTCTCATTTCCACAAAATATAAGTATTTCAGCATTTCAATATAGATCCTTTATTGAATCCACCAACGCATTTCTTGATTGATGATGCAGCATAGGAGGAGGAATATATCAGGAAATGGGTTGGGCGAATGTTTAGTTATTAATAATACTCAGTATTGACACTGAGTATGTAAGCGCATTGTATTATTGGTGTACTGGTATTTAACCAGTACACACTTTGAGTGTACTGAAGATTTATTCAGTACACGCGTTTTAGTTGATTATTGAAGTTTGTTCAATAATGCGTTAATTTAGTTTATATTGTTGATACTGAGTGTTCACGCTCAGTGCACACTTTGAGTGTACTGGATTAACCAGTACACGCGTTTTTGTAATGTTTGGATACTGGAGTATTAATACTCAGTACACTTTTGGGAAAAGGCACGATCCAAACATTGTGATCGAGGGGGAAGGGATACCGGATTCAGGGTAATCCGGTTGCCAGGTAGTAGGAAAAAGAGACAGTTGAACAGGTTAGAATGACGGTTAAAAGCATAGAGAGACAACAAAAAAAGGCAGCAAAGGGAATCGTTAAACAAGAGGGAGAGAAAATAAAGATTAAAGGAAAGGCTTTAATAGTGGAAGGTAAGACGGGTAGGACGAGAATAGGCAACCTGAGAGTGCAGAGAGAGATTGAAACAAAAAAGGGAAACCTCTCAGGAAGGGCAGGAAAGGGTGTAAAAGCGAACAGGGAGTTTCTCTAAGGCTAGATAGGCCCGGAGCAGGTGGTAAAGAACATGCACAGAATTAGCAAGCATATCCGGGTAATAGCATAGGACTAGACACCACACCGAGCCAAGACTAAAGCAAAGAAAAACATGGAAGGATAAATACGACTCTGAGTATTTATCCCTTTCCAGTACAATACGATAGTAGTCATTTATCATCGTTGCCTGTTGCACAGTTATATAATAGGAGTGATTGTATAAGCAATCCTAACAGGTACCTTGGTGATTGTCCTGATGGGTGCTACCCACAGTCAACTCCCTGAAAGCACCCCTATCTTGATAAGAATCATGCTCTTAGAGTTCTCAAACAACCCCATTTGTCTTACAGCTATTGGGCACAAGTTGTGCCTATGTGCGATTCACCTGCCTGGAGATGCTCCAATATCTTCCAGGCCACCCCGGGACTACCCGGGAGGCTCTGGACTACCCTTCTGGTATTACCTGAGTAGCTCCTTCAGTTCTTGTCCGTTTTACACGTATCTGGTACCAGAAGATAGCCCTTCTTCTGGAGCACACCCCCTGCCCTCTCATATATCCTACGGACAGCATCCGGTCGGTCGGACAGTGACAACCTATACAGTGTTACAAGAGTGCCACCACTCAGTTCCTTTTGTAAGAAAAGGCACAACTCAACAACCGTAAGCCCATGACGTGCGGTCCTTACACTGGGGCCGCAGGGGGGTGTCAGGAATACCTCTGTAAAATCCTGGGGCATTTGGAGCCCTGTAGCTCCTCTTATAGCCCCCAAAGGCTACCAGATTTGTTGCCTTTAGGTTTTACTGGAACGCCCAATCCTTACAGGATCACCCCCAGCCCCAAGTACCTTTATGTGCTAGGTAGGGTAACTTGGGTGCCATGTCAGGGTAACTCAGACCTTTTGGCAGTGTAACCCACACCTCATGTCAGGGTAACCCAGGCCTCATATCAGGGTAACTCAGGCCTCATTACATGAGACTTTCCTGAGCCTGCCTTTTATACTACTATCTTATAGTATGCATAGTTGCCAACTATAGTGAACCAAACTACCCTTACCCGGTGACCTCAGGGTCTCCAGTATGGGTGTAAGAATACTTTACTGTAAGACACCCTCTGGTGGGTTGTTACACTAAGACAGTCCTTGAAGTATGGGTAAAGCTTAGAGTTGAGATGAATCTCATCTGGAAGACTAAGGGATGATAGCTTAACTATCTCAAAATGAAGATAGATCAATCCATCAATAGTCCAGTGGAAATGCATGTAGGAGTCAGTATTAGTAGGTTACTAAAAGTATATTAATAGACAGCGGTTAAATTTACAGCTTGATCATATATAGGCTGCATTGAAACTGCTTGCCTGTCTGTTTAAAGGTTTTTTCTCCTCATGCAATCCATAAAAATATTGCCAGCTGCTCATTGACTACAATATATTGACTGTCCTCAAGAGCCCCAACACTAACCAGAAAGTAGTGTAGGGCAAAAAAAGAAGCTTGAGATATTCCTAGTACTTCTATCATTAGTTCCTCTCTTCCATCCAGCAACTCAGCTACATACCTGCATCCAGACAATGCTGAAGTTTGGTAGGGCTCCTTTCCTATATGAAGTTGACAATAGGCTCCAACAGCATATCCAATAGTACAAAGAATTTCAGGGGAAAAATCAACCATCTTGTATAAGATTGAACTAACAAATATCTGAAGTACAAGTATGAATAGCAGTAGATTTCAGACTCAACAAGAAAGCAGGTTGTGGAAGGCCTGCAGAGTAGTAGCAACTATGATGGTAAAAAGTATGCTGACAAGTAGAGTTATGACATTACTCTAAGGGTTGCAAGAGACAAGTCTTCAAAAACAGATCAGACCAAAAGGTTCAACCTGGTAGTTTGGAACCCTATTCTGTGAGCTTGAACCTTGCAGTTTGCAACAGGAGAATACTATCACTCTATTGATTCTCGCAAAATTACTCAACCTTGTATTTCATCCACCTACCTTGTAGCAGTAAAATACACTCTAAGAGATCGGGTTTTCTTATTAGATGCTGTTAGGCATCAGGTATGGGTTTGATTGTTTAGTTTTGAGCTTAGTTGTTTAGTTTTGTCATTGTTCCTTACACCTCTTAGTATAAGGTACTTAAGCTGGTTATATTTTGTTATTTGATTTTGTTTGGCCTTATGCCTTTCAGTATTAGGCACTTAAGCTGGTTGAGGATTGTTTCATATTATGCCTAGTTACATTAGATGTTGGTTGCTGGATCATTGAGCTATTGGTTGTGCTTATAGTTTGGTTTAGATCATGATTACCTATTGGATGATGTTCTGGATAGAACTGAAGGTGAGATGCCAGTATTTGGAGAGTTTAGTTAGAGAGATGTTTTTTCTATTTGGGAGATATATATATATCTCCATTCTGTCATTAGCTAGTGTCTCTATTGATTGCTAGTTTCCTCATTCTCTATGTCTAGTATGGATGTCTTCACCTCATACCTCATCTTTGATCTTTTCCTATGCCTAGACTCTAGGACCCTATTTGACTTAAAAAAGTTACTTGTATTGAATCATTAGAATGATTGTAATTTTGGGATAATGGGATTATATACAAGAGATTTGGGACTTAAGAACCAGATTTGTGGTGTCATGATATGGATTTACTTATATTCTCACAGTTCTGGTCATGATAGTGCTCTCTGGAGTAGGATCATGATTTCTTGTATCACACTTTTTTTTTTTTTATTGCAAGTTAATTGTACCATAGTATTCTCTGCCTCTACCAGGCATTATAGTAGGATGTGTGGGGCTAAGGAATATCAGGGCATACTTTTGTGAGCAATGACAATTGGAACAAACACGGCCACCAATCTCGATTGATGTAAAGTAAAATAAGACACAGAAGTTTTGAAGGTGTAGGAGAAATAAGGAAGTGATGATACATAAAAAGGAAAATGTGGATGAAGAGTAAAGACAAATTTCTATTAGAGGATTTATGTCCTGTCGATGCATGCGACTATGTTCCCATGTATCCTTCGTTGGGTTGATGATTGACTGATGTCCCGAATCCTGCCCTTCCCAGAGGGGTACGGAGCCTCCTTATATACAATGTCCTCTCCCAGTGAAACATAGAAACAAACGAACAGTGAACAAGATCTACACAAGAAATACATGGAAAAACTATGGAGGGTACACTTCATCTTTGCTTTATCAGGTGTCATACTCTACAATAATGACTCCATCAATAGGCTATGAGCACATTACCGAGCTCAACAGTATTCTATTTACGAAAAGAGACTGCGAGTCCATTGCGTAGCTCAACAGCGTCCCGTTGATGAAAACTACGTCAATGGGCACCGTGTCCATTGCAAGGCTCAATAGCATCATACCTTGAGCAGCACCCATGCCTTGGCAGTTGCTTGGCACGGCTTGCGTCGGTTCCGATAATTTCTGTGTTCCACCCTGGTTCACCTTTTAAGCGATTTCCACCGTACACTTGCCTTAGGGTTAGGGTAAATAACCATTGGCGGTACTGCATTGGCGGTACTGAACCTCCGTGCTGGGGGATAGGTAGGCTTACTGTACTGTTTTTCCTACCCCCATTTCAATAAATCACCGCTATCCTCTACCGTGAGTTGTTGAAGGAAAGGGTCTGGTTTCTGGTCACAGTTTATCACTCGTAAGGTACTAGGGAGCATAGGTCGAAGGGTGATTTTACGCGGTGTAGTTACCCACGCCGTCATATGGCTCGGACGGAACGTACTGTAGGTGCAGGAACTTGGGCTAGTTTGGAGTAGCACTGGTGGGTCGACATCTGGCCTTGCGCTCACTCGCCTGGTCCTTCTCCTCTGTTGTAATTTGGTGATTAGATAAATTTAATTCCGTATGTAGTGCTTACCCCACTTACTTCATTACTGCAGTAGTTGTAACAATTTTTTTCCTTAACTTGTTCTCTCCTGCCTAGCTTTAACGGGTGGGTATCTATGGAGCACATTTTCTGGACAGGGGATTCTTGGCTAATGGGACATTAGAGGCCTCGCACAGTTTCTAGGCCATATGGTGCATAGGGGAGCTCACTTGGAATTTTATTACTTGAATTTAGTTTAAAGTTCTGCGGAACCAAATAGTACTGGAAAAGGGAAAGGTACTAGAAAGCAGACGATTGTTACCAGCTCCAAGATGTGGGATCTCTGCAACAAGGAACAAGCGCAGATTCCACCCATAAGAGCAAAGAAGGAGAGAGAAGAAAAAGAAAAATAGGTTAGCATTTCCCCAACCAGCAATCTACACATTTTATCCCGGGATCCCTTAAATATCGCTCGGCCCAAACCCATTCCACCACTCCACCCCCCCTGGCACCATCTCACCAATTACGAACTATGGATTTGTAGTGCTGCGCCGTGGTACCTCCGGATTTTTGCTTTGCCGCGTCAAGCGTGGAACGAATATCTTCCATCCGATCATCGCTTAAATGGCGCTTTCCCCCACTCAATGACGCATCAGTGCTATCCGAGTCCGATCTGTAAAGCTTCCGCTCCTCTAGATACTTGATGTATTCAAGAGAAATCTTTCCTGCCATAGTCTCCCCCAAGGGCTTCTGTGGCGCAACCTCCCCCGAGGACTCTCCAGCCATAACCTCCCCCAAGGACTCTTCTGCTGTGGGCATCCCCCAAGGCCAGTACCATTTTCCGTGCGAGCCTCTTGTATAAAACTTCCGTTGGTCCACTTCGTTGAAGGCTTCTATCCAGACGCGGCAGGCACTGCAGCTTAGCTTAGAGACCCCAATGTAGCTAAATGCGGGAACATTGTCCCATGAATCACCATGTCTAGTCGTGAGGTACTGAATAAGCGCACATTCGCAGTGGACTGGGCAGACACGAATGTTCTTCTGAAAATTTTCCGCAAGCTTCCCCGCATAGTCCTGCTGCCAAGGCAGTATCTTAGCAGCTGCAACCTCCAAAAAGGGCTCCCACTGCTCTTGCGATCCGGGTAATTCCACGGTACGAGTCTGCCCCGGGACAGTAGAAATGGACATTTGGTATTGCAAAGCGGGCCGGAGGCGGGGAGAATTGGCAAATGAAAATAGACACTCAATGTGGCGAGTCAGGGAAGTGAGTTTCTCAACAGCACGTCCAAGCCGGAAGGCGTCTTTGGGAGAACTTGAAGGCGAATCTAGTACAGAAGCGAAGTTAGTTCGAAGGCTAGAAAATAAAAAAGCTACTCGCCAAATGCAAAAGTATCCGGATAAGTCGCACGCCGTGGCGCCAAGCCCTCACACAAATTGGTATACAAGTCCCCGGCATGTAGAACCTGAACACAGGAGGCAAAAATTTGTATGGTAAATTGTCTGTGGACATCTGAGCGCACACACTAAATCCAGACCCAAATATTCAGGTTCTTCATGCCGGGAATCTGTATGACCTAGGCCCAAGGGTCTGTGGGTGGTCCAGATACTTTTGCATATGACCCGTAATGGGGGTCAGAAGGGGCATACCATTCATCTCCTCGGCCAAAATCTCGCAGCCGAAATGATTCCTATCTGCAAGCACAATTCCTGCTTTCTCGCTGGCCCACATGCTCTCGTCATATACGACTTTCCACTCATCGTCTGTGAGCCCCCGCATGGGATCACGATGAAGCCTACCAACTAACGAGTATACGAAGGACAACCCAACCACAATGTCGGACAGGTCCGACTCAACGCCTTGTAGGACCCCCCTACGGCGTTCAGCTAACACCGCCATAAAATCGAGAAGGCGACTCCACCACTTCCTTACTCGCTTCATCTCCTTTTCCAAGGAGAACTGGTATATCTCACTAAATATCTCTACCCTCAAAGGTTCGGCTACATCCCTAGGTATATCTGGTGACCCTTCCTCGTTCTTGTCCCATCCTCCTTTCGCCGCAAACTCGTGCGATAGGGCTTGCAACTTTCTCCATACACTGTCGAGATGGTTAACCAAGCGAGGCTCAACGTCTCGGTTCTCGGCGATCGTTAGCCGGATGTCCCGTTCTTTAGAGTTCAGCTGTAAAGCTACCGCCACAATCTGGGATCTTTCCTGAGAAACAGATATGCTGGCAATGGCATCCAGGATGGGAAAGGTGCGAATGCTTGTCTCGCGTTTATTTGTAATGCCGTATCCAGGATTGACGGATGTACGGTTCAAGGAGCTAGAAGAGCTGTCTTGCTTTCTCCTGAAGACGTAGTTCATCAGAGCTACCAGGTGGTGCGGGTCGAGTTTGTCAGCCATAGTGCCTGAATTTACCAGCCAAGTAGCAAAACAGGACGCGGCGGGCTTCTGCTGTGACAAGCTATCTAAACTATTAGTACCGTATCAAAGCAAGTGAGCTTTAGTTATCATACCGTCAATAACCCTAATCCAGAGCACCGGTACCACAAGTCTACGTATGAGTCGGATTGGAGTCAACTAAGGCAGAGCTAAAGTGAATGAGCCAACCGGGCGTCGAGGAGACTGCGATTTTGCCCACTTCAAGATAAGTTTGCCGCACTCTGAAGAAACGAAGAAAACCAATTTGGTAGAACTGTGTAAGCCTATGCTAGCGCCAATCCACCTCATACGAGAACTTATGGTAGTAGGGGTGAAGAACTTAGCGAGGGATAGGGGAGAAAGAGGGAAGGCTCGCAGATACAGCGATGACAATGGTTTGAAAGGTTGCAGGGGCGAGGGGGGGAGGCTTTAGCGAGGCAAGGAGGAGAGAAGAGGCTCTAGGTAGGTAGAGGCGTAGTCCAACGCTGTGCACTGAACAGAGGTGAGGGCAGTGCTAGTGTTGAAAGAGAAAGAAGAAAAAGAGTTGAAGGTTGATGGGAGAGGTGTTGTGCCCGCTGGGGGAAAGGTAGCAAACAAAGCGAACTATGCTATGCCAAGACACCCGCTATGTAGGTAATCACATGACGCCCATCCCTACCACAATACTAGTGGCACTCTACCCTACCGTACTCGAGTACTTGAATGCCCACATAACAGGGTCAGTACCGGTATGCCTGGTCACGAATTTTACTGTCCCTGACCGTCCAAGGGATACAGCAAGGCAAGTGTACAATTTGTGCCGAATAAAAAAACAAGTGGGTAAATCAGAAAAAAAATGTTAATAATGACAACACCAAGTGAAGGGGCCAAGGAAAAAGTAAAAAAGTGGCTGAAACTAGCTTTGCACACATGAAAACAAAAATTAAGAGATTATGGACTTAACAGAAATATATATGAAATATAAGATAATAATAATAGGGGACATTAATAAAAAGAATTATGTATCTACACTTAGAACTAGGTATCAAAGAGGTAACTGTTAAAGATATAAAGATTTTCTTTAAAGGGTAAGGGTAAAAGGTAAAGAATAAAGCTTGATACTAAAAAACAGTCACAAAAGAAAGAAAATAGAATACAGAGAGACTAAGCAAGCTATCTTGTATCAACCTCAATGAAAACTTTGCCTTTATTAAAAGATATTCAAATTGCTAGCTTCTACCATAACCTTTTCTTACTTTTTAAGTTCTCTATTATATTTATATAATGTCTTTCCAACTATGTGCTGCTGCAAACTATAACTGTAAAGATTTTCTTACTCTGAAATCCAGTAACCCTAAGAAATGTGCTGATAGTGATTGTGGTTATCCTCTTAGTGCTCATCAAAGTTCAATTATTCCAACAGTTCATGGATAAAAAGAAGTTATTTCCTTAGACAAAAAAGAGGACTCCAACATTCAAGTCTTAGGATTTCAAAAGCTTCCAAAATATATAGACTTAGAGGTTCAACACAATGTAGCTGGATGCTTATTGCAAGCCATGGACAGTCAAATAAACCAGAATCATCTATCTCATTTCATACTGAAGTCAATCATGCATGCCAGAAAGAAAATTCTAAAAGCTTATACAAAGTACAGTCAGTACCACAAAGTTATTATACTCCACACATGTTCTCTTCTACATGATCAATGGTCTCTCTTTTACAACCTCTGAAGCCACTGCAAGTTAAAACAATGATCTGGACAAGACAGAATGGTAATTATATGGTTTAAGAAAATTATCTACCATGGTAGGATTTTCCTATAGGCAATGATTGTACCAACTATAATACCTAGTTTATTGAACATATCTAAAACCATACTAGTTGTAACAGGTACAGGTACTTTATATAGATTGTTGATATTATCTTTGTTTTACTTTATTGCTTAATATGATATTTGTTTTGTGTTTGGTTTCAAGATATATTGTTTAATATTATCTTTGTTTTACTTTATCATTTGATATAATATTTGTTTTGTGTTTGGTTTCAAGGCATATCAATTAGAGATAAGTTTTATTATTTTTATATTGCAATAAGTGAACAATCATGTATTTAAAGAGTCTGTTGAGTCCAGTATTTTGGACAGTAGGCTTCAGCAGACAGTTATTCTTAATTATACTTAGTTGAACAGCTACTTCTTTGATTTCTAACTTTGTGTCTTATAGTATTACAACCCACTACAGTCCCATAGTCTGGAATAAAATATTAGTCATCTCAACTCCTGAAGCCTCCCTTAGATACTACTACACCTGGCACTACTAGTTGGCACCTATTAGTCTTATCTATTGTAGTTATCACTACCATGATTATAAGTACTTGGCTAAGTATGAATCACATTACACTAGTTGTAAGGGTAAAAGGGAAGCAAATCTATACAACTTGATATCGACCCTACTTGTCTGATACTTATTGGTGAAACAGAAGTGAAAGGAGACCCAATAACAATACCAGTTCCAGAAGGTAGTGGCTCCTGGCAGGATCTATTAAAAAATATTCCCTCGGTTTTTGGAAGATTTGTCTATTGATGAAGTTCCTTGAAGTTCAGTAAACAAAAAAGATACTGCGACTTCATTGCAAGATATTCACTCCCTTTCTATAGTGGTCCTAATAACTGCCCTTGATGATAGACAACCAGGTTTAGCAGAAGGCTGGAGTCCAAAAAAAAAGAGATCGGGTAGAGCAAGAAAGATTTTTTGAGGTATAGCTATTAAGTGAGAGGTTGGAAAACTTAAGGAGGAATTTAATGAGAAATCAATAACAAGATAACATCATATAATGCAACAAGATGATACAACCTTACTGGATCCTTCAGAAACCTCATTTAAGATTAAAAATCCTATGTCAATCGAATCTCTGATCAAAAGAGACTCATTAGAACTAATATTGCCAATGTCAACTTCAAAGTTAAGAATATCTAATTTGGTTCCTTAATTGTTAAGTCAAATGACACTACCACAACTACTAAGACTTAATAGTAAGGGTAGAAAAAAGTAATCAACTAGTTTTTTATCACTAAAAGGAGTTACTATACACTGTAGTTCACCAGGAAAGCAAGGAAGAGTTATCAACTATGTTAGTAGTAAGTAACACAATGCTGCTTGATTAGATAACAAGTTGTCACATGTAGATGGAGATTCTGACAAGGCTTTTCTAGTACCAGATGAAGAAAAGATGGATAAGGAGGTATCAGGATTGGGTTGGAGCTTAGAAACAGACTCATAATCTGGATTGGGGACTGGAGTAACTAGAAGTTAAGGAGTTATTATTTAGTATTGAATTTAAGTTTGAAGTTGATAAAGTGAGAATATTTTATTGTTTTATTTATTTTTATTCTCTTTTAAGTGTTAGAAATATAGGATTATTTTACTTGCACATAAACAAAGTTCTGGTATAATGAGTCTTAGATTGGGGTATGATTTTTCATTGATTAGCAACAAAACTTGATTTGCAAGCAAGTATAAAGTAACTAAATTTGTATCTAGATAATACATGTTTAGTTTTATAGCTATTTAGGCTATATACTATATACTAGTGATTGTACTCTGGTTAGGTATAATAGTTAGACTCAAACTATCTCATCAATAAACTATATTAAATAAAAACTATATTTTTTCCATTATGTCATCTTATACATACCAGTTACCTGTTTTATACATAGGCTTCTTATAAACTTCAATGGGACCTAAGTACAAATTTAATATTAACTGAATCCCTACAAAACAGAAAAAAACAAAATATTATCAAACTCAAAAAGAAAAAAGAAAAAAAGAAAAACTAATAAGATACTTGTTAAATATCTAAAACAAAACCATCATTCATAAAGTCTCCCAAAAGTTTTCCCTTATTCTTTATTTTATCTTTATCCAATACTTCATCCTCATTAAAAACTAGTTCCTTGTCATTATCAGTTAAATTAAGTCTAAATTCATCAGGGGACCCACCAGCTTCTTACTCTTATCTTTGTTGAGCTGCAATCCATTCATCTGCCCCTAGAGGTAGTTGAAGAACAGTAATATTTGTTCCACCATTCTCAATATATCTTGCAACTTCTTACCTAAGAAAGACATAGGCTTCTTGATGATTTTGCTCAAAACTGAATTCAGTTTCAAAACTACTAGCTCAAAGAAATCTATGGAACTGTGACTGAGTACTTTCAGTTAAATACTTACTGAGTGAGTAAACAAATACTTGCTGCTTGTTACGATCTGCTATATGATCTCTCCTTTCTTATATCTCGCAACAGGTAACGACACTATTGTTAGCTTTCTTATAGGGATAGTACTTACCTATCTCCTATTGTATTCTCTTTCCTTCGAGAATTCTGATACTAGTTCTCCTACGCTATGTCTTAGATATTGACCGTTGCCAATACTAAGTCATTATAGCGTTAACTAGTATTCGTTCTGTCTCTTCTTCATGTTGGTTGGTCTTTGTTTGTAAAGAGCGTAAAGGTGTTTTATTGATAACTTATAAGATAGGAAATAACTTAGGTGGTTGCGTGAAGAACTAACTATCAGGTCCTACTGACCTCCTTATATAGTTCTTCCAGCAACCCGCTTACAAATCCAATGAGTCACAACTGTGACTCATGCATTTGCATAACATATAACCTCATGACCATATTTGGTCATGCGCGAAAGTCCTATGACCTTAAGGGGTCATGTGCGAAACCTCATGACTCGTATAAATGATGTCATGCCTCTTAATCCTCATGACTCATAGGCGTACCTATGAGTCAATGCTCAGCATACCAATCAAATTCAAACATAACAACTATGACTCACAACTGTGAGTCATGTGAAACCCTATGACTCGTACCTGAGTCATAGTGTAAAAACATATCATCATATGACTCAACTGAGTCATGTGAAAAACCTTTTAACAAATGAAATACTATGACATACAATTGTATGTCATGTGAAACCATTACAAACCATGCCGGGTTTGTAATACTGCTCTAGTAATTAGAGAATGTCAGGATCTGGTACAGATCTATAATCATTTACTCCATCAGCAGGGTAATGGTAAAAAAGCTGACTAGGTTAACTAGTTGGTAAATAGTGTTCCTGATTTCTTTGGTGTTGAATGCAATGAGTATTATGTACTTGAACAAATGTTTGAATATATATACAAATCATATTCATGTAGATATATTGTAGACAAATAATATCAATACTGCTACTATTGAAGTAGCCTTTTCTCTCCAAATCTATCAACAGATTATGTCAAGTATCAGTTTGTGTATTTGCAAGTAGGTTCCACCACAATTTGATTCACTGATTTTTTTGTTGATGTACTATAAGAGTATACTTTGACTAAGAGTAGAGTTGAATTGGAAGCGCAATGAAGAGATAAATATGAATTTCATAAAAGGGTAGTTTCCCCCCCTTTATCTGAATAAATCAGCTTCAGAATAATATTAATAGAGTGAACTGTTGCTAAATATTATCCATTGACTGAAATGGCAGTCCATTTTGCATAATCAATATAGTACCAGATAATACATTGGGAACATGTACTAACCGCAGCAAATACCCAGAAGCCAAAACACAACAACTCACCATGCCTACCAACAAACTATACTCAGTTCAGTCCTTTTACCATGAATTGCCCCTATTTTCACATTTGACCTCTTGTTCTTGCTTCTACTCCTTCAGGATTTAGTCACTTAACTGCCTCTCTTAAAGCCCTCCTATAAAAGTTATTTGAGTTGGTTCCTAATTGTAATTGATTTCAAATATTATGATACATGTATAGTTGGAATGGATTTCAACCTACTCAGATATAAGAACTCCTTGCATTCATATATTTGCAATTATATAGGTGCCTACACCCCATCTTAATGACTCCCCTGACTCTAAAGCCTTAGCAATTGCTTGATCTGCCATTTTTGAAACTTCTTCTTTGGTGAGTTTCATTCTGTTTTGAAATAAGATTCATCCAATGGGATGTAAATAGAGATTTCAAAGTTGTAGTATTGATAAGTTATACCTATGTCATTTCAATACATGTAGCATTACAGTTGAGGAAAGATTTTGTAACCATAGTTCCCTTATCTTATTGACTAAAAATGCATTGTCAAATAATCATTTTTGTTTAATAAAGTTCCACTCCTTTAACTTTATGTAATATGTTTTGATTCTATTTTATGGTTAGTCCAATACCTTATTGTATTAGTTAACTTTGCTTACCCTGGTTTGAAGTTGAAGTCAGTGAATAAAATTTCCCTTGTTTCTTTAAGTGAGTGGCCTTCCATAATATATCTTTGATATATAAGATCTTTATATACATTCCAGTCATATAGTGTTGGCATTGTGGTTACTTGATCTGAATTGAAAACTTTTTCAAAGATGTTAAATTATGAGAATATAATATGAAGATTAAATAGTAACTTTAGATACAAATTTTTATCTTAATCTCACTTACTTATAAAAATGAGTGACAAGATGCTAGATGATTCTAATTTTATAAATATACTAAATATATCTTGCCAAAAATACCAAGTCATAATATTGCTTTAGCTGTAGCTGAAAAATAGAAAAAATTACAGGGAAAAATAGTTTTTTTTTTACATTAATAGCAATATGAAAAGAACTAATTTACATGTAACTATTTTTTCTCCCTTTTCCGATACCAGGCAGGTATTTCTTCAAGTGGAAAGATTAGCTCACACATATTGTTTTCCTTCCCAAAGTCCAATACAACTTGATGTGTATAGTGAATAAGAGTGAATCAATATTCAGTCCATTCATTAATATAATGTAGAATCAGATGAGATTTAAGAAAAATTATATCTCCTATGAATAGAAATATTATTAGTATCACATAAACTTAAATATTAAATAGAATAAGTAAAACTGAACTAACATACTGGTTGTGACAGGAATTGAGATTCCCAAACTTGGAAGACAAAAGTTACCATTGTGAAATTTTCCCAAAGGAACAACTACACAAAAACCCTTACAAACATCTCTTAAGTCCAAGTGAACATCAATAAAAGTATCCAAAACTATACCCCTTGAAGTTCATAACCTAAAGCAATTTTTTATTTCTTTATATGCATCATTTTCTGGTAAAGACTTAAAAACCTTTTTGTAGATCTCATAATCCTTTAGAGAAGTAACTTGAAAAATACCTTCAAGCAGCCTTGAAAGCAGTTTTAGTACATGAAGGAATTTGTGTAAGGTTTGAGTTTTTTCATGTCCTATTCCCCATGCATCTGCTGGACTATGAGATATCTTAATTCCACTAATTTTTGGACCATGTTAGGTGGTAGTATAGGCATAAATATTATGACAAATTACACAATTGGTAGGAATTGGATTTGGAGGACTGCATGGCTATATACAATCATTGTTATTGGTCATATTACTCTTGTCACAGTTTGGATCCTCCTTGCATAATGGGTTTGATGAAAGATACTGATGAAGTACTAGCTCTAGACTTTCTTGTAAGGCTGAAGGAATAATTGGTTTCTCATAGCCTAGCAGGTCATTTGTTGCTATCTTAATAGCTAGAATTTCTCTATAGTATAAGAATTTAGGTCATTAGTATTTTTGAAAATAACTCAAACCTATACCGGCATAGTAAAGTAGTAGTTACCTTTTCTCAGACCTATCTCTTATTATACAATTCCTTCCAGATAACTGTTTCAATGTTCCTTCACTTTTAACTTTGAAATCTTTGATTTTTGCTTCTACAGGCTGAGATTTTATTGCAGAGTCTATAATAGCCAGCAAATTGAAGCCATCAATAATAAATCCTTTAAAAAATAGAAGCCTTTTTTATAAGTTCTTTCAGTAGCCTTGAGCATGGTGGGCATTCAATGGAAATACCTTAACATCCTTGCCCATGTTTTCTTTCTCAACTAAGTCCTCAGTCTCTACATACTCCCACTATGTCTGGCAAAAAGTAGTACTCATTGATAAAATTACCAGACAAGTTCATATCTGTCTTCCAAGAGTTCACTTAGAAGTAAAAAATAATATCTTATATAGCTTCTCCCCAACTCTGATAGAGTCTGAAGCTAGAGAGTAGGAGGGATCATGAAAGTAGGACCCAGTGGGTAGAAGTTGAAATCAGGAATGAAGTAAGGGTAGAAATCAACTGTGGAAAACTACCTGAATAAATAATTATTAGTTAAGGAACAAAAAGAAAAACAGGAGGAAAAGGAGAGAACTCAGTACAGTCCAAGGGAGTATTGATCAAAAAAAAAAAAACCTATGGTCAGAAAGAACAGTACCAAGTAGGTACAAGTCAGAATCAAGAATAAAGCAATAGTAGGAATTGCTGTAAGAACTACTTAAATAGATAATAGTTAGTTAAGGCTCAAAAAGGAAAGAAAATGATGAAAAAAGGGGGACTCAGTATAGTCAGAGAAAGTAGTAGTCAAAAAAAAAAAAAAAAACCTCAAGTCCTGAGATAGATAAAGGGATACTGAGTGAGTGGAAGCTGAAATCAACAAAGCTAAAGTAGATAGAAGAAGAAAGGAGAGAGAAGTGGAAAGGGGACAGAAGCAGAGAATAAGATGTAATGAAGTGGAAATTGACAAATAGCTCAGAGTAGGTAGAGGAGGGGTTGTAGGAAGCAGAAGAGAAGAAAAATGAGCTTCTCTTCCCCCTCCCTCCTACTTTTTCCTTTTCGAAACAGCATATTCCTGTGATATTATTTGGCATGGCCCCAACTCTACAAGTTTTATTTATTTAGTTTCTCTCATTTGTAAAAATTTAATAGCACACATAATACAGTGCAAATCACCTAAAATGTCCACCTCAGAAATGCTAAAACCAGATAAAACATGGCTCATTTAAAACTCATGATATAAAGAAACAGAAACTGAGGAGAGGTAGATAATCACTACTGCTTGGTCCCAGTAGTTCAATTTTAAAAAAAATAAGAGGAAACTGGTGAGGTCTTGTGTTAGTAAAGTTGCAGATTTTTGGTGGGAGTGAAACAGGTACTCAATAATTTGCCAGGATGTGTAGAAATTAGACTTAGGAAAATAGACAAGTTATACATTATGACATCATAACTGTTAGTGGAGAAATCATCAGTGATGGGAGTATAGTTCACAATTAGTGTGAGCCTATAGATAATGATCACTTTTTTTTTTTTTTTTTTTTTTTTTTTTTTATCTGTTTTTATTTTCGTTTAAGGTACAAAAAATCTGCATGCAGCCTTAATAGCTATCGCGTAAAAGAACCTCCACCCCAGGCCAGGCCCTAGAAAGCTATAGAAAAACCATGGCCTGAAGACCTGGTCAAAAAAACTATCCCAATAGGCAGCCACTCCTGTAAACTACAAAAGTATGAAATCCCACCAAAGTTGCGCAGTAACTAAGAAAATTCAAACTCCTGACAGTGCACCTATCAAAGAAATCCCAAAACCGAAAACCTAAGGAAAACCAAACCCAACTTATGGTTGCGAGCCCTAGCCAAAGTTAGATAATAGTATCCATGAGCATATAGCCTGAGCCAGGGGGTCAAGAGGGAGCCAGGCACCTGGTAGGGGTATGGCAGAAGCGAGAAATCCCAGAAACTTGCCTGAACAGAGGGGGTGGAGTAGGCAGTAGAGTGCCAGCCAAGGAGAGGTTTGTCTTCCACCAATAGTAGGGCTTCAGTATATGTCAGCATTATATGAAGGACCTTAAACCCAACTACTACAGAACAAAATTCTCCTTGCCCTATTCAATATAGCTGTAATAGATATCAAAATGTTGTTTTCCAGTCAATTGTTTCCCTCCTAGAATTTATTTGACTCATTTCTGAAAAGATTGTTGTGATCTCTTCTTTTTTTTTCCCCAAAGTAGTCTTAGAGTAATATGGCACTTGAGAATTGATACAGGCAAGTTTCTCTTGAAAAGGGTTTGCAGGTTTTAAGGGGTGGGTTCAGGGTATGGTCCCACTCGTGATAAACCAACAAAAGTTTGAATGAAAGACTATGTGCAGGAAAAGGTTTATACCATCCCTAACAAGCAACTTTTTTTATTTTAATTATATAGGTAGTGTAGCTGGTATGTGTAGCTACATAGTCTATGAGCTGAAATTTAGATATCTTGTATTCCTGGAGTGGTATAAAGTTTCCAAAAGGGGCAAAAAATGAACCAATGGGACACATATAGAGAAAAATAATCAAAAAATGAGTTATTTTCCATAAACTCAGGGCTGATATTAAGGGTTATAGAGAGAAACCCTAATGAAATTTTGTACAATTTAGGTAAAATATGGTATGATATAAGTCCCACAGGAGAGTGAGAGTGAAATGAGGATGTACTTAGGTCATCATTTTACAGGTATTATCCTGTTAGTTTGTAAAATGAAAGTTCTTATCAATAATTGCAGGGTGTTCTTGTTTACTTATTTTTTTTTTCACACAAAAGGGTGATAATAAACATATCTGAAAGAGGAAAAAAAGAAAACCTTGAGGAGGAGGTTTACCCATATTTTTTTTTCCCTAGGGCCAATGAGATAAAATGTTGGTTTATTGCGAGCAAAACTATATTACAATCACAGAACGTCATCGAACCGCTCGACTTTCCCTATCCCCTCACCGAGCGCTGACAAATGGTGACACCAATATTCCGGATAGCACTCACAAATACCAGAGCTAGGAAGCTAGAACATTCGGGGTAGTTTCTTCGGGATTTGGCAAAACCCTGTGCAGAGATCCCCTTACCGCAACTAAACCGGCAAGCAAGAAGATAATTGTGAATTTTCGGTTAAAGCTGCAGCAATTTCTTAGTGAAGTAGTTACACCCCCCCTATCTCCGCTGTGCCAAGTAGCCATTTTTTCATCACTCTGGCCAAGTTTGTACAGTCGTGTCTAATAAGTCTTCACACGGTCCCCGGCAACGGCACCACCACAACGAATGGCAATGGCAACCATAAAAAAAAAAAAAGATATGAACTCAATTAAAAAATAGGTTATAGTAGAAATAAAAAATAACAATTTAACATGCTACCATTTTGTATGACCTCCATCTGCATCCAGTAGTGCCTGAAGTCTTTCAGGCATTTTCTCAATCCACCCATCCAATGTCTCCTGAGGAATCAGATCCCACTCTTTCTTTGCTGCCTGAAATAATTCAGCAGTACTGTGAGGCCTACTTTCCACCTTGGAGAATCGCTTTCTGAGGGCTCTTTTCAGAAGTGCCCAGGCATTCTCAATTGGATTGAGATCTGGGGAGTTGGGGGGCCAAGGCAATCTTTTATATCCACATTCCTCTTGCAATTTTTTGTTTTCCAACCCAGCATGCCATGGTGCATTATCAGCAGCCATATAGATGGTTTCTGGAGCTCTGTTTATCCCTTCTATGAAGGGAATAAGGTATGGCTGGTGAATCTCAGTTGCATATTGGTGGGAGTTGAGGCCAAGTCTATCTTTTTTGCCAGTTCTTTCCTCCTCAGTCCTCCTCCTGACAAGAATTAACTCAGTCTTTCCTCCATGCATAATTGCAGCATAGACACCTATATTGGTGCGCCCTGACTTAAAGCTGGGCTTTAAGTTTTTTTCTTCCAGCTCTTCACCAGGTCTAAGTCTAACCTTTCTACCCACTGGATTTGGATCATATTCAATAGTAGCTTCATCAACAAAAACCACCCACTTCCAAGCTCTTGTCCAGTTCTTCCTAATTCTACCAAATGCCTTCCTCTTCTCCTTCTGTCCTTTCCTCCAAAATGGTTTTTTTCTGGGTATCTTGAGCTTAAAACCAGCTTCACCAGAGATCTTATTGATAGTATCTTTGCCAAGTCCAATATTAGCTTTTTCAGTAATATCTCTTAGAGCTAAATGAGGCTCAGCATCAATAATATCAAGAACCACTTTCCTTTTGGCATCAGTAATCTTTGTTGGTCTGCCAGATCTGGGGGAATCATGGGTGTTGCCATCCTGGATTTTGGCCCTTCTGACCACTGATGCAATGGTTGCCTTGGGGATATTCATCTGCTTAGAAATTTTATCATACCCCATATCAGTGTGCTTATATAGGGCATAAATTTCTCTATTTCTGTCTTCTCTAAGTCTTTTGGTATGTGGTGGAGCCATGGTAGTGCGGAGTTGTTCGGTTGATGGGGTAAAAAGTGGTTGCTTGGCAACCGTGTGAGGACTTATTAGACACGACTGTACCTTTGAAAAGTCCTAACAGCACTGTTATTGAAACTTCAGACAATGGTTGGAACTAATAAAGGAAAACGATGAGTAGACATGATCTAGTCATGATATGTTATTCACCGTCTAATCCGAATCGTCAATATGGCAGCTTATTGCTCTCCAGATCCAGCGAATTCCAGATACAGAAGTTGGGTGAGCCAAATCATAAGCCCCCACCTTAGGCTAGTTGAACTTTTATTAATATATAATCGTTACTAGACACAGTAGAGTATCTTCCCATTCTTTTTCGGACCGGGAGCCTAAGAGAACATTGAAAATCTGGCAAGAAATCATCCGTGAAGAATTATACCTTCAACGACACTTCGGGGGAAATGATTCAAGTTAGAGTAGAGATTATCCACGTTCTTTTTAGAATGGATTTATAGACATCTCATCGCTCAAGCTAGAGGCTGTGACCACTGATTGCGAATCGGAGTACTCGGTCCGAAAGTCACCGACACTCCTACACAGATAGAAATCAAGTGCACTTCGAGCAAAAAAGAAATATACTTCCATCAGTTAGACCCTCTGAACATCTATAATGTGTGCACTAGAAGAAAAAAGATGATTGGGAGGATAATTCAGTGAGTGACGGTAAATGACGTTGAATGAGCACTTCATTAGAATGAAGAAAGATACAGGCAAACCGTAAGGTCTCAGCACTATGAGAAGCATAGATGATTGGATCAATCACTAAATCATTGTTTTTTGGGTCCAGCTGCTCACTCTCCAAGGCTTCCATAGTCGAAGACGGGTCCCGGAAGCCCCCGGAGTAGGGCTGGGTATGAAAAAAGAAATAATCTCATCCCTACTTTGAAGTTCACACATTATACTCTGCCTCAAAAACACTTTCAAGAAAAGTGCTGACTTACTTTAGGCTCCCCTCCCATTACCAACATGGCCTCCCCTCAAATTTAACTGAAACTTCTTGCTACCTCCACAGAACCTTCGACGGAGTTGGCGGAGGTGCCAAAAGACTAATCATCATAGGTGAGAAACACGCGAAAATGGCATAACACTAGTACCGGTCAACTTTGATAAAAGAAGGAAGCAAAGGCCAAGCAAAGACATTGGTAGGGCTGGACAGCCCTATGAGATGAGATTATTAGTCAAGAGAGGTCGGTGAAAAGTCTCAAATTCTTCAACAAAGGGCGAAAAGCTGAAGTGAAATAATAAGAGCTGGTTTTGATCATGGGGTTTAATAGTCAGAGTGATGTTTGTCTCTCCAACCAGTCATATCTCGAGGTGGTTGAACGCGGATCGTATGCAATTACTCTAATTAGAAGAGACACGACGATTACATCAAAAATCAGTGGTAGAGACTACAGCCTTATAGAGTACAATCGAGACTGAAAGTAGGGAAATGATTCGGCAGATACCTGATTTTTTTTTTCCACTTCCATTACTCCTCAAGACCCCTAACTGCTCTTTTATCAGGAGCCCACTTTTTCCGATCTCATGATGTTCCCACCACTCACTACTTTACCCCCACTCTGTGATACCCCAAGTTCCCACATACAAAATCAAATTGCTCAGCCAAAGCCGTACATTTATCGCGAGCTGAGTATAACATTCTCCAAAACAATACAGGATCTGAGCTAATCAACAGTCATAGCCTCGGAAGGGAAGTTATTGAAACAAAAGCCTTATTCTACAGTAAGCCGGGGCAGGTACTGTACCCAGGCGCGAATTAAGTACTCGAAATGTGTGGTGGTTGCCACGCTCCAAGCTTGTGTACTCGAGTACCGTACTGTGCCGTAGAATAAAAAAAATCCTAGCAAAACAGTGGATAGTCACCCTTAGATCTTTCGGCTATCACCCAAAAAAACCCAACTTGAGATAGATAGGGTAGCGAAAGATGTCCAAAAAAAAAAAAGAGAGACCAAAATAGAGGCAAATTCTAATGCGATCCCATACCGAGTGATATCCGGAGAGTCCTGGCGGAGTAAAGTGCAAATACTGGAGCCGCAAGCCAGATGCGACAACGACCGCCAAAAGGACTAAACAGCCACGTGCGCGGTGAAAGGATTCTTGAGTGCGCAATAGTTTGTTGCGCTGCACCATGAGCTTATCTTGTCTCGATCGACCGATAGCGGTCACGAAGCGAGTCCAGTCATACCAGTTCCCGACTGCGGATCAAAGCCTGATCCACGCGACATCCCAGGCACATGGGTCGCTCCTGTGAGCATAATACGGTATATTTATTACCACTGTCCCCCCTTCCGCAACTCTAACATTTGTTTTCGGATGAAACTTTCTGGAGCAGCTCGGAATAAGGAGGGGGCGTATGCACGGGTGATCAGCCGAGAGTTATAACGGGTAGAGAGATAGTTTGCGTCATAGTTGGATTTGGGCGGTCGTGGACGTCAGTAGAACCTGTGATGTTGTCGCACATTCCGTAGTAACTATCATGGGGTTAAGGGAGTTTGAGTAGACGACGAAGGGATGAGAGACAGATATATTCTTATCCAGAACATAAGCCTTGAAGAAGCGAGGAGAAACTTGATTCTGTAAAGCGCTTGAGAAACGGGATAAAGGTAAGCGTATTTTCGCAGTTTGTGTTCTACATTCACTCTCATCTTGAATCCATATAAAATACCGTTGTTATAAAAACCTCTGGTTTCGTCTCATTCTATTCACTATTCATACCATTTACTATCTGTCTCCGCTTTCCACACATTAATATCATCAGTGCTAGTCACTATATATCACTGCTTATACTTTTTTGCCGTTCAAAATAGAAACATTAACACCACGATTCAGAGTTTTACAGACTCTACAATACACCTTTCTCCTCCAACTACTTCTATACATCTTACAACATGAGATATCATACCGCCCCTTCAGACGTCGAGTCGCGTCACTCCTATAACCGCCACCGTCCTCCTCCGACATCTCCCCTCTTCAGTATCAAACAAGATCTTACCTGGAACCGACAATCAAGGCACTTCTTCACACCCGAAGATGCCTACCCAGCGAAGCTTCGTTCTTTCCAAGAATTCAATGCACAAAGAACCGAGCGAGATGTTCGTATTCGCAGCTCCCGCCGAAAGCTACGCTCTATGCCGGCTTACCCGCAGCTACGCCCTGATCCTCCTCCAGCCGTGTACAGGGAGGAATACATACCGCCGGAGCCTCAAAGACATGTAGAGAGCATGTATTACTTGGGAACGGATGACATGCCCCCATTGTATCAGTCGCGGCGTTGGCAGAGGCGGGAGTACACCCCACCACAGAGCCGTGCTGCTGATAGTGGAGAGTGGAGGGGGATAAGTAGCGGGTACGACGCCGATAGATATGAACAACCAACTCCCCCGAGAAGGATACGAAGGGTTCCCAGGTTTTGCTTTTAAGAACGAATGTTGCCGTATTTTACTTTATGATCGCATTTGTATGACTGTGACACTTTTTCCTTAGGCTATATCATACCCTACTTCATTATTCGGCGTTATTTCGATATTGAGTGCGTTTCTTTTTGCAGTCGCGCATTAACTCATCTTTTTGCCCATTCTCATTTTGAACAGTTCTTTGATTCCTTTTGTTTTTATCATCTACGCTCATCTCATTTGCATTAGATAGTAGAATGCCCTTTCTTTAACTTTTCTTTACACAAATGTATTCCTAAGTTTTTCCTTATATGTCCTTTTGTTAGTCATGTATTATGTGGCACGATCATGAATAAATACCAACACTCTTTTCAAAAGCTAGGTTAGTTAGCGGGTTTGACTCTGATAGGTACGAGCGACCAAGTCCGCCAAGAAGAATACGGAGGGTTTCCAAGTTTTGCTTCTAAGGACGAATGTTGCCGTATTTTACGTCGTTATCATGTTTGGATGGCTGACACTTTTTCTTAAAGTTATATCGTATCTTACTTCATTAATCGGCATTTGGGATATTGTACATTCTCATTTTGAACATTGTTCTTTGATTTTTTTTGCTTTTACCATCTACGTTCATCTCATCTACATTGAATAGTTGAATGCTCTTTCTTTGATTTTTTCATTTTTTTCATTTTTTACGCAAATGTATTCCTATGTTGTTACTTGTATGCCTTTTTGTTAGTGATGAATCCTGTGGTACAATCGTGAATAAATACCAATGCCATTTTGAAACGCTATCCTCTCCTTATTATCAGAATGCTATGACTGGCGCTTGTAGTCATGCATCCGATTCCTAGTGACTCATTTGAAATCTCCGGCTCGATTGATAATTGTAGCATAGCGATGGTGATATTTTGTGATGGCGGCTGCAAAATTCCTCCTTTCTAGTTTGATGTTATTAGACCTTTTGGCTGGAATTTCCGATGCTGCCTAAGTTAACTTACTGGTTTTCTTTTCCTTTTTTATTTATTTAGAATGTCATGCTTGCTGCGACCTGCTCTAAATGATTAAACGATTTTTCCTTTTCTCCCAAGATATGCTTCTTTTGTCCATTATCCTAGATTGGGTTCCTTTCCTCGCAGCCCATGAGCCAACAGCGCTATGTCCACCTTATTTAATACCACAAATCTAGAAGAGTGTCCAAGTAAATCTGTGAGGCCAGACCTTCACAAACTATCACTCAGTCACGCAAGACAAGCAACGCATAACCCCTCCTTCCTAAGATAGAAACTAACTTTCCAATATTCCAACAACTCCCACCCTGCATGTGGTTGCCCAAGTTACCAGTTTCACACCCAAACTCCGCCGCAATTCACATCACCCCTTACCTTACAATGGGCATAACTCGAGTGACACCAAAAAGCGTGACTGTTCGCACAAACTGCATTACCATTTGTACTCACTGTACAAAATACCACACTTCTAGCGCTAACATGATAATGCAATGACCCTTCCAATAAACGACCCGTTTAACACGAATACCACACCCGTGAGTATAACATAGAAGCGCTAAGGATGGTACTGCACTCCTAGGTTAATGTGGGTTGAAAGGGATGTTTTATGTTACTTGTACTAATAGAGTAATACCTAATAGCCGGTTCCCCTCCTATTTCGCGTTGCTCATAGTCGGGAAAACCAAGTGTGTGATGCAAAACAAAAAAAAAAAAAAACTATCATTACAACACTGAACAACAAGAATAATTAGATACATTTTTTTCAATCTAATTCTACAAAATCTGCATTTCTAGCAATAGAGTCTACTGAGGTGTAGGAAGAATCAGAATCTGATTCAGTAGTCAACCCATTGCCTTCACTACTACTACAAGTACCACTACCCTGCATAGCATACCTGCCATTTTCCCAATACTCCACAGTCAGGATTTCCACCTCACTGGTATCATTATCACAATTATCCTCAAAGAATGCAGGATCAATAATATGACTGATTCTAGGGATAGTGGAAGGAGGATTGAGTATATAAAATGCTTGTAAAAGGTCTAGTAGGGGTTTGAGTGATTCCAGATCATTGGTATGAGAGTCCTTTTGCAGGTCAGGAATTGGTAAAAGTAGCTTAGCAGGAATAATTCCACCATTAATGATGATGATAGACTAGATAGTTTTCTTTTGTTCCTTCTCAGCCTTGCAAGCTTCAATTCTATAATAGTTAAGCAATGTGTTTACTTTATTAACTATCACCTGAATATTCCTCCTTACACACTTGATGGTAGCTACTTTCTCTTTCACCTCTTTCACCTTCTTTCTAAGATAAGTACCCTTAGCTGTGCTGACTCCTCCTTTTTGAATAATACATCTTGAGTTACTTTTCCAAATCTTCTCTTCCTGAATATGAGTATAAACAGTTTCATATATCTCTTCTTGCAGCTGTACCTTAGCAAGACAAATTTGCATTCACTTTGCTGCCTTTTAAACCTCCTCCTTGATGGTAAACTAAAGACTACCATATGATCAACTCATTGCTCCATGATATTCAAAACAGGAGTCTTAAAGAGCTAGCAGCTCAATCTCCCTTCTTGCCTCTAGCAATATCCCACTTCTAACTACTTCAGACTTAACTGTAAAGCTCTATAGGTTCTAATTTAATATAAATATTATATTCCTCTTATTATTATAATAGTATATTTCCTTGAGAGCATTTTTTATATGAAATAGAAAACATTCCAGAGTCTTTGAATGCATTTTTTATTGTATGCAATTGGAATATTTTGTGATAAATAGTACTTAGGCCTTGGAAGAGAGATGTAATAGTGTACTCAATATTGAGAGATTATAGAGTATGATAGATTACTTAGTTATAGTAGAGCTCCTAAGGCCACATAATACATCAATATTAAGGGGTTGGAGGACATGTGTAATGTGAAAAGGAAATTCAAAGGGAATTATATGGTACTTATAATATTTGATAGTGAAGTTGTCCTTGCAGTAGGTAATGTGACTATCAAGAAGAAGTATTATCCATAGTTTTTCTGGACCAGCATCTACATGCTTGAAAAAATGATTAAGCCATACAAGTTTAATATGTTCATTTATATAACTTGTAGGAGAGACTACAATAACCTCTACTCTTATTAGGTTTTCCTAGACCTAGTTATCCATGATCTTTTCCTCTTGGCAGATAATGAGTGGGGGTGGTTGTGACAAACCACCACTTCTTAATAAAGTAGGGAATGTCTGCTCCATCATCCTTGATATTACTGGGTCAAGCTACAGATATCTCAATCAAGTGATGATTATAGTAGAATGATATAACTGTTCACAGGATCACCCAAATGCCAATCAGAGCCTTCTTCTTACCCTTCAAGATATAGGTTGGATGCACATAGGACTATAGTATATGAACCAAGTAGTAGCTTATGTGTATAAGTGATTGTGTAAGGAAACTAAATAACAAGAAAACCTCAAACTTTATATATCTATCATCAGCCTCCTTTATTACCCCAATGTGTATGTAATCCAATCATTTTCCAGCAATCTTTCAACCTCCTGAATTCCTCCTCAAAAATACTATTAATGAGATGACTGGTAACAACAAACAAATAATATAATCATATTAAAGAAATCCTCTTACCTGCTACCATTAATTCAGTTACCATAACAACCTGAACATATAACATAATCATATAACAAATAAAACTATATAACAAAGGAAACTTAATTCTCTGCTTCTTCCAATATATAGAAGAGCCATCATGACCAGTAGAGTTATAGCTACACATATTCATGTGTCATCTGGTTGAGTTCTGCAGTGATCTCAGCTTCACATGAATGTACATAAGGAGTATGACTACTAAGTTAGTAAGTATACTAGTATTTGGTATGTGAAAATGTATAATGACCCACCAGAGGGTGTCTTAATGTAAACTATTCTTACACCCATACCAGAGACCTTGAGGTCAACAGGTAAGGGTAGTTTGGTTCACTATAGTGAACAACTATGCATGCTATAAGATTGTACTATTAAAGGTGGGCTCGGGCAAGGCTCATGTAACGAGGCCTGAGTTACCCTGATATGAGGCCTGGGCTACCCTGACATGAGGTCTGGGTTACCCTGCTATAAGGTCTGAGTTACCCTGACATGGCACCCAAGTTACCCTACCTAGCATATAGAGGTACTTACTTGAGGCAGGTGGTGATCCTATAAGGATTGGCCATTCTGGTAAAATCCAAAGGTAATAAACCTGGTAGCCTTTGCAGGGCTATAGGAGGAGCTACAGGGCTCCAAATACCCCAGGATTTTACAAAGGTATTCCTAACACCCCCTGTGGCCCCCGCCTAAGGACAGCATATCATGGGCTTATGGTTGTTGAGTTACTCCCTTCTTAACAAATGGAGTTGAGTAGAGGTACTCTTGTAATACTATATAAGCTGTCACCGTCCATCTGACTGGATGCTGTCCATAGGATATATGAGAGGGCATAGGGTGTGCTCCAGAGGAAGGGCTATCTTCTGGTACTAAATGTATATAAAATGGGCAAGGACTGGAGGTGTTACTCAGGTAATACTGGGAGGGTAGTCCAGAGCCTCCTGGGTAGTTCCAGGGTGGCCTAGAAGATGTTGAAGCATCTCTGGGTAGGTGAATCGTATATAGGTGCAACTTGTGCCCAATTGCTGTAAGACTATTGGGGTTGTTTGAGAACTCTAAAGGCATGATTCTTATCATAGTAGGGGTACTTTTGGGGAGTTGACTGTGGGTAGCACCCACCATATCAATCACCAAGGTACCCCATCAGGGGAGCCAAGTAGACTTTCCTATCAGGCAAAGACCTGATTAGAATGAGGTAGAAGGTTCAGCTTGATCATGAGAGCTATGTCTACTAAAGGCTTGCATATATGAAATACATATGGGTATGAGAGTTTGTAAGTGGTATATCTCCTCAGTTGCATGATAGTTTGCTACTAGCATGTCAACGATATGAAGAATTTTTCTCCTGTGGTCACATTAGAGATGTAGTGCTTGAAACACTTAATGTCACAAGGAGATTTAGCCAGAGCGGGCCAATATCTACAAAGGAATAAGGTTCTTAGTAGTGTGTATTGGTCAGCCTGGAGGAAATGGGTGTGCTCATGATTAAGTTAAAGTAGTGATGGGTAGGAACTGGCAGTATATGATATTCTACTTAAACTATATGCAAGTCTCACTCTACTCTAGCAATCAACTACCTCTCGAGAAACTTACTGAGTGAAGCTGCAGCTTGACGATATTAAGTTTTACTGTTTTGATTCTTCTTTACTCTACTGTTAATTATTGCTTTTGATCTTTGAGTCACTTCAGTGTAGTTGCAAACTTGGGATCCATCTTCCCTTAGGGTGCCCCCATTACAAAATAACAATTTGTAACAGTAGTAGGGGTAGTGAGGGACTTTCATTAGTACAAATAACTTTAATAATTATGACTGACTTGCAGTTCTCTAGACCAGGAGTGTAAAGCTCTTTTAATCCTATTAGGACTACTACAATCTCCCCAGTTGAGTATCCAATTCTAACCTCAAATTCATTCATATTATAGATATGTTTCATATGATAGATACTGTATTTCATAAGTATATTTTGGTAATCAAGAAAAAATACCTTAAGGTCCTACTCACTATATGTTTCAATTCTTACTTATGCAAATTAGCTTACTCCTGATAGTATGAAGATTAGGGATCTTCTTAAGCCATTGCTGAAACTAAATAAAAGAGGAGGGATTGCAGTTTTCTTATTGTCAAAGGTGACAGATTGCAGTAAAAATCATGGATAGTATAACACCAAGCCACATCTCTAACTGCTTATGACAGTAGCTATAGATAGCAAGTTCTTGAGCTTCAGTCAAGCTAATATTATTGCCACTGTGAGTATTGAAGGTTCCTTGAGAATTGTGGACTTGATAGCACTTTCAGAGTTATCACATATGCATTAAGGAAACTTTAACTGCAAAAATACATGCTATTGTAATTGCTATCTCTCTTGGCTCTACTTCTAGCTATTCTATGACCCTATCAAATCTTCTTTTCATTTCAAGCTTTTTGATGGTAAGGGGTATTTTAACATATTATTGTTGGTGAATTACCAGTATTGTAATTGGGTGGTTTAATGTCAATGAAGTACTGCATTGTAACTATCTATTCATACTGCCAAAAACTACTTTTTATTTGTGTTATATCTCACACTTGGTTTTGCATCATACTTAGTTTTTCCAACTATGAGCAATGCGAAATAAGAGGGGAACCGCTATTACAGTTCCAGTCACAATAAATCTGCTAATCCTAGGAAGAAATTGTGCCCCAGTTTTTGGTTGAATGATCACTACTAACAAGAAAGTTTCTTTCGATTTTAAGATCATAGAAATGTAGTGTAACAGGTGGTAACCTGTATGAACTAATACAATAGGGATCAGCGGTAGGCCAGCTATTGTTCGATTCCTAAGGGAGACTAGAGAGCGAAAAACAAGAAGGTCTTAGAAGAAGCGAAGGGAAAAGGGAGCAAGAGAATCGCCGTTCAACCAAGTATATTTCTTATCTAGGTTCTGTCTGAAGTCTGGCATTTCCTGCTAGTCAAGAAGCCTGTCTTAAATACATGATTTCCTCCACCCAAGGTAGAGGCTCCTGAAAACCTGCAACCACTGTCATTACTGGTAAGTGCACACTACCGGAATCTTGTGATCCTACCGGAGTCCTGAAAGCCCAAGGCAATCCCTCACCGAAGCCCTATATCTACTGCCGGTATACATGACCATTCCTTCCCTTGGAATCCCTAGGGCACAACCTTGCCGGTACAAAAGCATAACTAAAACAAACATAACATGTTACCGGAATCCTAGTGATACCGGTAGTGAAACAATCAATCAATCAATCAATCAATCAATCAATCAATCAATCAATCAATCAATCAATCAATGCCAAAACAAACAACATAACATGACAAAGGAAAACATAAGCGTAACTAGTATACAGTTGCCGGAACATGTACACATGTTACATGTAGCTAGACACCTGCTGCATCAATCTATGATTTCAATTAGTGGAAATATAAACTGGAAGACCATGATGTTTTGGTTTCAAGTTGGGGTGTTTTATGTGAACCTCAAGTAATAGCTGTGTAATAGGTGGTAACCTGTATGAACTAATACAATAGGGATTAGTGGTAGGCCAGCTAGCATTCAATTCCTAAGGGAGACTAAAGAGGTAAAGACAAGAAGGTCTTAGAAGAAGCAAAGGGGAAGGGGGATAAGAGAATCGTCATTCAACTAAGTATATTTCTTAACTAGGTTCTGTCTGAAGTCTGGTGGTTCCTGCCAGTCAGGAAGCCTGTCTTAAATACATGATTTCCTCCACCCAAGATAGAGGTTCCTGAAAACCTGCAACCACTGTCATTACTAGTAAGTGCACACTACTGGAATCTTGTGATCCTACCAGAATCCTGAAAGCCCAAGGCAATGCTTCACATAAGTCTTATCTCTATAGCCAGTATACATGACCATTGCTTCCCTTGGAATTCCTAGAGCAAACCCTTGCTGGTACAAAAACATAAATAATACAAGCATAAACAAGTTTCTGGAATCCTAATGATACTGGTAGTGAAACAATCAATCAATCACATAAGCAAGAACAAACGAAATAACATAACAAAGGAAAACATAGGCATAACCAGTATATAGTTACCAGAACATGTATACATGTTACAGGCTGCCTGCAAAATGCAAGCAAAAATAGGTGAAGGACAGATTTTCAGGGGTGAGAAACTGCACTAGTCCTAATTTGGCGAAATTATTTTTGCTTTTTAGGTATGGTTTGTGGATTTTTGTCATTACAGATGAATTTTTTGAGTTTCTAAACTCCAGCAGGAGAAATCCCGAAAAAAAAAACCCCCCAGAATGCCCATAAAATTAGTAAAAAAATGGGTCAAAATGCCAAGATCCTGCCTAATAATCAAGACTAACAATGGCCGTATGTACAGGTTTATAGCGACCGGGACCATATATCCCCCCTCATATATATCCCCCCTAGGTCGCCCTCTATGCAGTTCCCCGTGGCAAGAAGTTGGTACAGTGTTGCACCTCATCTTTTCGCACCTAAGAACCAACCGGCGAGATGCAAGAATCCAAGCTGCCATCGATTTACGCCGCTATCATTTCCGCCACTGTGCTAAGCACCTTGTTCTGCGGGCTGAGGACTTTCACTCGATTGAGGATTGTTAGGTCTTTTGGGCTCGGCGATGGCACAGTGAAATACGGAGTTGTGGCGCTGTAGGGTTGTTTATACAGATGCTAATGGGTAACTACAGGATTGATCATTTTGGCCCTCATTATGTCGTGCGTATTTATGGTGTGCATGTTATCTGGTAGGCTATCGGTTGTGCACAGGGTGTCAATAAAGTCTCTGGCTAACATTTAGTATAGCCACAGTGGGGGGTTTGGGACATCACATGAATACCCTAACTTATCCATTTATCCATACTCCATTAGTCTATGAGGCGGGGATGTGCGACAGATTAGTATAATTTATCCCCCCGCCCTCCCTGTGGCAGACCTCATATGGTCTGCCCATCCACCATCCCACTTCCTTCGGATAAGCAACTCCTTCGCTCCAAGCTTGAAGCGCTCTCCAATCGAACTAGACTAGGCTGAGGACACATCCCGTCACTCGGACGTTCGGCTTATGCTGGGTGTTGATACTTGGATATTCTTTATACTCACAAAGGCTTCGTTCAAGTTTTTGTTTGTACCACGCCCGGTCCTATTGAGGACTTGTAATGTTTATTGTTTCCCTTGTTCTTCCTTTACGTTTCTTCGTTGATCTTTGTTTCTTATTTTGTTATTGAGGGTGTTTGGGAATGCTGGAGGATATGGCAAGCCCGGAACACCATGTTATATAGCTAGGCTGTATCTTTCTTTTCTGTACTGTATCGAGCAAGTCTCATATCGAAGAAGTCTTTACCGAATAATCTATCTTTACTAAGTTATCTTCCGTTGACATTCCCCCCACCCGAGCTATCGCGCATTGCTACACTGGGCATGTTTTTTTTTTTTTTAGTTGTATTGGTGCTTGAATTTTGTTCTTTAGGATGAGAATACATAGTGATATTACTGTTGTCTTTTTTTATTATATTTAGAGGAGCCAGAGACAGATTATATAGGGAGTAGAGCAGAGAAGGAGGTTTTGGGATTCTGAGGTTTTGCGCGATGTTGGGATGTTCTTTGCTACCATAGTATAGATAGCTGAAATAAACCTACTTTGCACTTCATCTGTCTATTAACTGCCTGTGCTCCGTGATGCTGAACTTCTGAGTGGATAACCTTTTCTGAAAAATAACATAAGCCCACTTGCTTTATCACAAGTACCCCATCATTAATTCTATCCATCCTCGCACCCATCTCAATATACCAGAGTAAAGTATCTCACTAGTTGTTTAGCATAACTATATCCACTGTTTTTTTTAACTCCGTGTTATCATGGCAAATGTATATGTATCGAAAATATTAATCATAGAATATCACTTACGCGGGTGGGTTGCCCCACCTTCAGAAGATTGTTTTTTTGTCCCCTATTGTGCAAGGGTCTTACACCCTGCACCCAGAATCCAGACTTTGAATCTGATCTAATAGCAACCGGTTCTTCCAAGATTCCCGAACCACCAACCCAGTCTACCCTCCACGGGCACTGGGTGACTGGCTGCTCCACCTACCAAATTATACCCCTCAAAACAGCATATCATCATAGATCACTCTTGAGGCCTGGCTTTTGATACAAGCTATATAGATAATGCCCTGAAATTTCTTTTTCACAATCCATGAATATCATTAATCCCCAAGGGTCTTCAGCTATCGATCTGTAAACCGTCCGGCTTATCAAACTTTCTTAATCTTAATTTAATTTCTTCCTGGCAGACCCATACCCCATACCCCATACCCCGCGCCCCATGCCCACCCTCAAAAGCTGACCATCACTAAAGATCACTCGTGCACGGACTTAAAATTTTTGACACAATACTCGAGCGGCAGCATCTTGGGACATAACGTAAGTGTTATAGATCCCGGCCGGATTTGAGTCATCAACTTGTAATCCATCATCCTCCTGAATTCAACCTGCACTCCAAAACGTATGATATGATACTTTATTTTCCCTTCTCACCCTTGACCACCGCTGCTGGCGATAAGAAAATTTCCCAACCTCCCCCGTCTAATGGTATCTTGAAAACTACAGGTGGACCCCACTATGCTTGTTTTCCCCGGTTGAAATTCTCGTGGGCGAATTATGTCTAGATAGTCAGCGATACGCCTACCATCATAACTTTCAACCTCCCCTTCCCAAAACATACAGGATGCATCTCACGGGAGGATAGGATAGGAAACTACATCCCCTCAAATGGGGGTAATCACGGAAAGGTTTTATTTCCTCGAGCTGCCAGACATTACGGACTAAACATCAACCCTGTGCAGTTACCACTAGCAGCGTAAGAGTTGTGCTTCATTCCACATATTGTGAGTTATCATGAATAACCTGTTTAAGACATAGTGCAAGAGACTACAAATGAGACATACTCTGGCGGGATTGTGAGGACAAAGATATGCATAAGTAGACTAAGTTTTTCAAGTATGAATGGTTAATAAATTCTGGTAGGAGAAGGTGCTAGAACTACCCACGAACCTGGCATAAGATCCACCATCAGCTTTATCTCATCCCATACCTTTTTCTTCTTTTCCTTTCCTTTGCCAAGATAGCTTAGTTTGTGATATCCTCTAACTTTACCGTACTGTGCGTACTTGATTCCCACAGAACGTCTGCTGATAGATACATAGTGTGACACCCCACTGTTAATCCCTGCCTATTTATTTTTGTTTTTATTTTTCCAATTAGAATTTGATGGATATAACATGACCTCTCTCCTCCGGGCAATGATCTAGAAGACGGGTGTCCCGGGTGTCGCGGGAGGGGATCTGGGTGTGATGAGATAGGGAGGGCAAGAGAAGTTCTGCCGTGCAATGGGTACTTGCAGTGCTTCATCCCTCAGTAGTCCAGGCCAACCGGGAGCCACATACTCCAGGTTCCTGCAGCCCCCGCCTGCTATCTATAGGTATAGGGCCTATGTATCTCTACAGCATACACCGCGAATCCCGTTTTCCTTTTTTTTTTTTTCATATACAGCACTACAAACACCCACACCTCACTACCGCAACCTATCCTCCCCCCCCCCCCGGGGAGCCCATGCGCGTTTTCAATTTTAAAATTTCCGTCATCTAAATTTACTCCATCCCGAAACTGTCACTGCCGCTACCAAAGCAAATCTGAATATACCCTCAATTCTTACCTTTCCTACCCTAGAATACCCTACCCTTATACCGAGACGCAAGAAATGGCAAGTATAAGCCTAACCTGGGGTTAAAAAATAAAATAAAATTAAGGCGGATATGAAAGGTGGCCTGAGAAAGAAGGCCTCCAACAAGTTCAGGAAAACCCAGTCTCGGGCTCGGGGATTATGAAGCAGGTTTTGGTAAATGGCGGGTTCAGGTCGTCACCCGCAATGGCAGTATTGTGCTGTATCTCGGTGGCTGTTAAATCACTATGAACGGTCTAAATTAGTTTTAGGATGCTTGCTTGGTAAAATTCCGGTAGTCGGTGGGGGAGTGGTTTACTAGGTGTTATCACGGAGGAGATGATATATACAGTACGAAGGTTTTATCCAAGTGATATGGTAAGCCATGATCTCCTCTGTACTGTACAGTGCTGTGCCTGCACTTGTATCTTCACCTTCCGTACGGTCACCGGTGAGGCGTCGTCTCGCGGCACGGCAAACCCAGTTTTTCAGTTTTCTCAATCGCAATGCCGGTATGATACAAAAGAACACCGATTGGTTGAAATGATTGGCATCTCGAATCATACATTCTCAAAATTTTGCTCCTAACTAACCGAATTGAACTTAGACGATTCCAATTTTGTAAAAAGAAGAAAAGAAAAAAATATTTAAACCCACAATAAACATAGTATGGGGCGGGGATGTGCCCTATCCTATCCTACTATCAAAAACATAACCCATCATATATCCTAGCCAACCAACCAACCAATACCCCTCCCACCACACATACACAGCACAAAGTTCCAAATCCCAGGACGAACCGGGGTGGAAAAAAAGCCATAAGTTGCCCCAACCAGAGGGCAATTCAAAAAGGAAACGACAAATGCAAACAAACAAAAACAAAACAAAAAGCAAACCGTGAGCCCAAAAAGAAAAAAAACCATATAAAAAAATCGTTCATCCACCCATCCTCGCACGCACTAACACTCATAATCAAAGGAAAACTCTCCATCCGGATATACTAATCCGTAATTTCTACATACTCTCCTTCAAACAACCCCCCAACACCACCGTACCACCCCCAGTAGTACGTAACCTGTTCAAAGCCAGACCCCTCGGTAAAAGCAAGCGCCACATCCCTAATTATTGTGCCTTTGGGGAAGGCCAATTGATCTCCATACTCCCACATGCGAACGCCGGGCCGATCGCCCCGGCTCACACTCCCGGACGTGGTATTCTCTTCATCGGGCCAGTGCGCCTTCACCGCGAGGGCAGTCTTCGGGCTCGAGTTCTGACTGCGGGGAATAATTTCCGGTGGTTCGTGCGTGGGTGACAGAATGACCCTTCGCGACCCGGGAACCCCGGACTGCGTTAGGAGGGAAAAGTTGTGACCCTGGGGGCATTTGAAAGTGACATCGGTGCTGGCGCGAGTCAGGTTGTAACACTGCATGCAAATGTCCATATCGCCGTCCTGGCACACGGAGCAGTGGAGGAAAGCGTTGTCCGGGGAAACCCTATCGTTGCAAAAGTCGCAGTTTACAGCGTGACTTGTTTGTCTTGCGTACCCACGCGCTATGAGGCGAGCTTGCGGGGTGTTCGGAGAGCCCCCCTGGGACACCCGACGCCCGTGTTGTTGGATCTGATTGAGGAGTTCCATTGCTGGGGGTTGTGACATTGCAAACACTCCGCGTCGACTGGGTTTCGTGTAGAGTTCTAGATCGTGGGTGCAGCAGTTCTCCCTCCCCACGCAGGGAGCGCAGTAGCCCCAGGGCTCATCGTCGCCGCTTGATTGACAGCTTTTACAGAGCCAGAATTCACTGTAATTGGAATCGCCACAGAAGCTCTCGCAGGAAACGCAGAAGAGGCCAACACTGATAAGGGATTGTGGCGGTGGGCGTCGTTTTTGGAAAATTACAACGTGCTGTGCGGGGGACGATGATGAAGATGCGGAGGAAGAGGAACCACAGCCTTCGTTAAGACGGTAGCAGTGTGTACAGAAGGTTTCTCCACAGGTTGTACATATCCCTCGCACGGCGAATTTCAGCGATTTAGAACAGTAATGACATTCCGGATCCCTGGTGACAGATAGCTGCTCAAAGCCACCTACTAGGGAGGCAGCAGGTGAAATGATAGGCGAATTAAATATCGGGGATGGCACATTATTCGACGTTGCGAGCGAGATTAGTGGCGCACGTAACACGTCCGTCGCTCTAATCGGCGGCGGTGTACGAAAAGATGGAGTCGGTGGGTCACGCAATAATCTTGGTGCGGTCGGCGGTGCTGCCACAGGAGACGTATTACTCGATCCGCTGGCAGGAAGCACCTTATCGCCAGGTTTGTACACGGAACGCATCTTCCTCTTCTCCTCCGGTGTCCGATCCTTTGATGGCTCGTTCTTGACAAAGTCATCAACTAGGTTTTGCAGCAGGCCGCCCAGCCTCGCTTCCCTTACTACTGCTCGACATGCCGGGCAGGTGAACTTTGAGCCCGGGTTCGCATTATTTGGTGGTGATTCGGAATTGTTCAGCGAAGCGAACCACGATTTCGCGCATGCCCCGCAGTTCGCGTGGAGGCAGTCGAGGAAGGTTACCGGGTCAAAGAGGATATCTGTACAGATCTGTTCAACTCATAAGCAATAGTTCAGGGTAAGATGGGCAAGGAGAGGGGCTAATTACTGAGCAGGTCAGCTCCTTCTCGATTACGGAGGAACTCATGATGTTTGATCCCCTGTTTAACTCAGGAATTTGCCTTATCGATAGCGTAAATTGCTTCTGTAACGACCGATTCGATCCGATTCGGTTTTGATCTGCCTTTAACCAAAAATTTTCTCCGTTTCGGGGATGTGAAGACGTTTTGTATTCCTCTAAGGTAGGGAGGTTGAAGGGTATGGTAGTCTACCGGTATTGTAAAGAACATGAATAGTAAAATCATGGCAAATGGCAAAAGTGACTGCCTCACTTCTACAGCACCCCCTGGCCATTACTACGGCAAATAGCGTGGGAGATCGTCAATGATTGGTGAGTTGTGAGGCTGAACTGGGATTTTTTTTTTCTTTTTTTCCTTATACGGTGTTATTATGTCGACTAAGCCCCTCACCACGTTTCCAGTACGAGTACTCGAGTATTGATGCTCCTTCCAGCATCGAGGCCTGGTAAAGATAGAGTACTAGTACTATCATTCGATGATAGTTTGTTAAAAGCACATTGGGGTCTATCTTCATAATCTCTAACACAACACCCCTGTATAGTTCTTGGACATAAGTCATCGTTGATCGCCCATCGTATTATACAGTACCTCGTCACAACACACCAAAATCACACCGAATTGGAAAGAAAAACCAAACGTGATCCATCTGTGTCTACCATGTCAACATCCCAGTTAATTATCATGAAAGCATATCTCCACGTAGTTGAGAATTTAGAGATTCTCATTCTACCACTTATGATATGTATAGACATGGGGGTGGCCTGCTATGAGCTCTTTTGTGTGGTGGGGTTTGATGATTCTGTTTATTCATCCAGAATTTGCATGGCAACGCATATGAAAAGATACTCGTTCTGAAAATTGCTTATTTTAATAGTTCACATACACCACAAAACTGCAGTTCTATATTTTAAATTCAGGTATATTTATTACAATAACAAGATCTGTTGCTCAGCAAAAAATAGGTTTAATTGAGCAACTTTTGCTTGTGTTCTAAGGCTACGATGAACCATGTCACCGAATTGCACATCCAACAATTCCGCCTCCACCATACTAAGTTAAGACGAACCAGCTCCTCTTCACACAAACTTGATGACATAGTAAATTATCGAGAGTAATCTATTCTAATCTGTGGGGATTTGTAAATTTTTGTTCAGACAGCCGATAAAGCTACCGTACGAACCTGTACGGTAACGAGACCGTATGAGACTCCGAAGTCGAGTCGGTATCATAGCGGATCGAGCGGACCCGCAACTTATTTTGCCAAGACTCAGGGTTAGGGTCAATTTTAGGCTGCCACGTGCTTCTTGTTCATCAGATCATCGAAGGTATCATACAGTAGACTACGGTTGTTCGTGCATAAGTTAGTGTTTGTCGTGTGTTCATGCAGTAAAGCGAGTTGTTAGTTAGATAGATTTCATATTATCATTCAAATCACAAGGTCCTATACGCTGTAATAATTTAAGGCCCAAAAACATAACTCATTCAAAAGTGCTACATTTAAATGCCTTAGGGCGCGGTATGGAATCATGGTTCTAAATACTGTATTAGGAGTACTGTGCCGGTACTGTAGGCTAATACAAAACTACCAAGAAATCCTAGCCCAAAATCCCTTTGGATAGTTCCTCACCATCCACTTTCTCCCTTCATCAAGACATAATATACCCATGCCAAAACTGGCCGGCAAGAAAAAGTACTCCACCTGGATCTGTGTATTTCCGATAATTCTTTGGAACCAAGGGATGTAACAGAAGAAAAATATAGTGCCCAAACCAAGTAGCATTGCAGGAAAGATATATGGGTTTTGTGTCTTCTTGTTGAAGAGTGGGGGTTGTTGGAAGATGCTAAGGCGACGGGTACGGGTTGCGAGGAGGTTGAAAAATTGCCTTTTCCTCCTATTAGCCATAGAAAGGACATGAGAGGGTTATGGGAACTAACATGACTACTAAGGTGACAAAGTATACACATGATGCCTCATTGATTACTTTTGTAACAAAATCTGGGTCGTATTTTGGGTCCATTTCACCGTACTTTAGCCACATGGCTCCGAACGGAACACCTCTCCTCTGTTTACAACATTATTAACTATTCTATGATGAGGCATAAGCGCAATTAACTTACCTGCATATGCCAGAAAGCCATTGACATAGAACATGTACACTCAATTATCCCCAGCATACCGTAGACCTGAAATAAGAGCTTGGCATCGACAAGATGATCCTTTTTGGTATTTCGAGGGCGGCGAGTCAAAATATCATTTTCAGGTTGTTCGAATGCAAGAGTCATTGCACCAGCGCAATCCGTAAAACAGCTGAGGCAATATCAGTGACTTTATCTTAAACTCCATTCAGGATAACTCCTACCAAATGATAATCATATTGAACGAAGATAAATTCTGTGGCAGTCCAAAGAGGACATTGATCATGACCGGCCCTGACGGGTATTAGCCCACTCTGTATAAAAGAATAGATGAGAAGCACATACAAAGCTCAGAAAAAGACCCAGCAGGCAAGAGATACGCCACAGTTTTTCTCAGGTTATCTGCTCAAGTTAGCACTAATTTAACTCCCCTTTAAATTAAGCTGCACACTTACCAAACACCAGACGTCCGGACACAATTGCAGACACAATTGCGGAGAATGAGTCCAGTAGCACCATGTCCGCAGCTTCAATAGCGATATCAGATCCACTGCCAAGTGCAATTCCAATATCGGCTGCTTTTAAGGAGGGTGCATCATTGACGCCATCGCCAGTCATTCCGACAACTTCTCCTTTCCTCTGAAAATGTTTGACAATATGTAGTTTCTGCTCCGGTGTAGTTCTGGCGAAGACAATTTCTTGATACTCAGCTAGTTGATTCCATTGGTTATCGTTTAATGTCATTAGCTCAGGCCCTTCAAGCGCGATCGCCTGATAATTGTTTGAATCCTTTTCGGTGGAGAAATCGGTCGGATTACCACTAGAATGGCTGGCGTCTGTAGGCTGGAAGTCTCGTTGCAACGCGGTAAAGTCATGAACAAGAGAATGAGCTATCGTCAAGATATTACACTCCCTTGCGATAGCCTGAGCAGTTAGCTTGAAGTCACCAGTCACCATAAAGACTCTAATGCCAGCCCCACGAAGAGTGCGAACAACTTCGGGGATTTCAGCTCTTGGCGGATCAACAATTCCGACCAGCCCCACAAGTGTTAAGCTTGTTGCTGAAGCAAGGACTTCATCTACGAACTCGTTACTTTCTAAACTCTTCCTGTAGTGATGACGAGGAATTATTTTCCGAGCTAGGAGAAGCACCCGCTTTCCTCCAAGAGCCCAAGATATCTGAGTCTCTTGCACCTTTTTCTTAGCTTCTGGCGTCAATAGTTGAGTAGTACCGTCGGGTCGCATGATCTCAGTACATCTCTCAACAAGGATATCAGGAGCTCCTTTCATCATCAAGACGCTAGCTATATTAGCATCTTTTTGTCTAAAATATGTTGAGTTAACCTACTAGTCATTCCCAATTTCACGAGTGCCTTCCATGGCAGCTGCATTTGGAAAATCCGAGGCCAAAGGAGAAGGTGTGAACAAGCTCAACATGAACTTGTTCTTCGAATTAAATGCAACTTCAGTAACCTTTTTCCAGACATTTCTAACATCTTTCACAGAGCCAATTTCTTCGGCAAGCCTTAGGATAGCCGTGTCAGTTGCATCACCGTTGATCTTGCGATCTTTGAGAGGGCGACCCTCAGTAGTAACATCAAAGTTACCGGCGTTGCAGAGCGCACATATGGATTGGAAGATTCGGATAGCCTTCGATTTGCTACCTGCCTCCTGTGCTGGAATATAGTGCCGATCGAGGATAGAGAAGTTTGTGACGTGCATTTCGTTCTATAGGAGTTAACGCAACATCCGAAGTGGGTACAAAGCACAAACCTTTGTCAATGTACCAGTCTTGTCCGAGCAAACCAACGAGACAGAGCCAAGAGTCTCAACAGTTGCCAATGATTTGCAAAGAATCTTATTCTTCTTCATCACGCTGGCCGTAATGGTAAGACATGTTGTAAGAGTGATTGGAAGACCCTCCGGAATAAAAGCTGGTGGTGATCCAATTATTCATGGTCTCAGGCACTGCACAAGCTCTGAGATTACTACTCACCAACAGCGACGCTAACGCAGTCAACGATCAGAAGCGGGACGTTAATCCAATCTGGGTGATCTCTCCTCAACCAAGCAGCCCTAGAATATCCAAACATTAGAAAAGGGATTTCGAGTGATGCATAATGATTTCAGGAGACCAACCAGAGAGTAATAACCAAGGTGACAAAGAGCAGCACCAGACTACAAACAACGATCACAAAACGCAAAATCTCCCGTTGGAGATTAGTAAGCCCCTTTCTAGGTCTATTCGAGAGCTTTGCGATCCTGCCGAACACTGTATTATCACCAATATCAACGCAAACGCCCACAGCAGTGCCACAAACACAATGGGTCCCCTGAAGTCCAATACACTTTGTCTCGAGGTAATTATCATCACTGGAGTCTACGGTTCCTCCTAGCGGTTTTGATTCACCTGATTCACTCAATCAGTACCGTAAATTGTAAAAACTTTAATAGAAAGGGGGCCAAACACACCCGTAAGAATCGATCGATCAAACTTCAAATCCGCCGAAACCTCAACAAGCCTGACATCCGCTGGGATTTTATTCCCCTGTTTAATGTAAATGATATCTCCAGGCACGATATCGATAGCTGAGACCACCGTCTGATTCCCATTTCTAAGAACAAAACAACTATCCGGCAACATCGTCGTGATTGACGCCATGACTCTAGACGAACTCCAGTCCTGCCAGGCATTAAATCCGGCTTGTATGAAGAAAACTATAATTAGAACGACCCCTAGAGCAATGTTCGCGGGGGCTGGGGGGTTGCCAAGGGGCCTCCAGGCGATAATGCATAGGATTCCGGCAACTATCAAGAGGGAGCCGAATCCACCGAAGCAGTACATCATGATCTTTTTGAAAAGGATAGATGGGGGCGGAGATGGGAGATTGGGTCCGTATTTCTCACGGCGATTCCTTATCTCTGTGTCAGTGAGCCCATTGATGTTGGATGTTTCTAGACGTGTGTAGAGCTCTAGTGGAGTGAGTTTGTGCCATTCCAGTTGGGAGAGTTCTATGGTTCTTTAGCAAAGGGATCACCAGTGAATTGCTTGTTTAGAGGCTGCAGCAGCAAGGACACAATAGGGGGAGCATAAAAGGGGCAAGTCACCTTGGGCAATCTCGTCTTTGTCGAATCTCCTTTGGTCCTCATTCTCGTCATCGATTTTGATGGACCTAGAATACGTAGCCACGCCAGTTTAGTAAATTGAGTTCCAACACAGGCGTCCCCCCCGAAAAAACCCCTTGAAGGTTTTCAGTAAAATGCACTCACAAAGTTCTGTATTGGGTGGGGATAGCCTTCGAAGGATCTATAGATTGTCTCGAGATTGAGTGTATACTCATACTCGACGCATTGGAGCGAATCCTATACAATCCCGAACCACTGCCGCTGCCATATTGATCTCTCTCATTCTGCTGAGGAAGTTGATACTGGATTCGAGGTCTTGGTGCTGCTTCCGGGTCCGCCATTTGGGTCGAGTAATAGTAATACCGCTGAAATTGAGCACTTTAACAATGCCAGAAACGCGAAAACAAAAAAAATATCAAATCAAATGCCAGGCGGTTGAGAGGAAAGATCTGGGAAGTAGATGATGGCTACTCTACGATTTATGTGTAGGCCGTGGTGGGCATTGTTGATTTACTATATTTTAATCTCAATGCAGATACTCTTTGTAGAGTTTTAGCTGGGACAAAATCCCGCATGCTATTTTTTATATTGGAGAGTGTGAGATGAATAGTCGTGTTATGGGTTTCAGTCTACTGCCGTTCCTCCCTCCGCCTCTCCCCTTGTATGATGGATATGCTTCTGCTCTGGGCGAACTATCAGCCCCTACCGGATTTTGTGGTACATGATTAGGAGGGTAATACAGTACCGTAACCACGAGACAGGAGGCAGTGCCGTTGGCGTAACTTTTGATTCTTATGGACCTGGCATACGCGGGACATACTTGATTGTTCGGTGAGGAAAACGAAGACAAGGAGGAAGACGAGGATGAGGAACAAAGGGTTGTTGGATACGGTATTGGTTGAAGGCTTCAATAGAGATAACGGATAAACAGTATAAGTTACTCCAAATTGATTACATTAAAGATTAGCCCAAATTCTACTTGAATAGGTAGTACAATTATTTCGTTCTTTCCTTCAAACAATGGGAATTTCGGTATGATTCTCTCTTTTGATAGAGGTCGTAGAGGAACATACTAGAGTACCGTGGACCTTTACAGAACCCATGATGCAAGTGGAGTTATCATAACTCAAGGCACACAATAAGCGCTCCTTCCGATGTTGCTATCGTCTAAACCGGTAGTACCATGCGGGAACTTAAGAACCATAGTCTGCAAGTAAGAACAAAAAAAAAACACAGTATGATACGGGCTCGGTGCCTGTACCGGATCTCGAAAAATAATGTTAATATTCCACATACGGGTAACTCAAGATGCCAGACAACGCCCCAGATCTTAGGTTCAATCTCAAGTCACGTCAAAACATCAGATGATAAGCTAAATACTATGATTTCCGGCAAACCGTTTGCTTTTTTAGACAATCCGAGAGCAAGCACTAGTTGAGTTAGCTTGGATATGGCGGTCAAAAAGATAAAAAGCGCAAGCTGAAGGGGACGGTTTAACAAAACCTGTTTTTCTTTCTTTATAGGTGAGGTAAAGGAAGGTGCAAGTACAAGCAGTCTTGCAGGAGCACGGTACCGGGGGATTGGGTGCGCTCTACTTAATTTACTACTACCGGTACTGTACTATAGTGTACCGGAATCGCATAGTACAAATTTAGATATACATTTCTTGAGGCTTAATAAATTATCACCACACCAGGCAAGCATATTGAACCAGCAGTTACTACAATCAGACAGAACATACCTGAGCAAAATCCCTCATCAGCCCCCTAAATTACTTTCCCAGTTTCAACTTTCAAGCACTCGTAAGCTGCGGTACAGTATCAATGCTAGAGCTCACGAAATTCACTCATCAGAAAGAAGCTTACAGTTACCCTTTGTCGTCTAGTTTGCCGCTCATCTCACATTCGCTTCACTTCCCCCTCGCTTGACGTTGGGATGAGGCGTTGTGAGCATCGCGCGGGAAATAGGGCAAGGAAGTCTTCGGCAATTTATTAATGAAATGCTTAATTCATCCTCCCACTGTTTCAACCCATTCTTCCCCCGAGGTTGGTGGAGGATGAGGTTGAGGGTGGATAGGTGTAGGAAGGGCTGGCGGTGGATATGCTCATGTGGCCCGTGCGTTGCGTTGCGGAGAGGTCTCCGTTGCTATGGCTCCAGCTGGCGAAATCACCTCAACACCGTCATTCGGAATTGAGGAATTCACGCCTTATGGCTTCTGTGGTTGCATTTGATATATATCTCGGTGAATATGGTCCTCCAAAGTGAGGTCGAAAATTGTATATCGTCTATTTTTCTCCAAGTTTCCTTTTTAGTAGTGTGCTATCGCCTTTAATCCACTCTTGGGGTAGTTTTAGGGAGGTTTCTATAATGATAAAACCCTCTACTTTACTGTACGAGTACTGTAAATCCAACTCTTTAATCTCTAGCCTCCTAACTACCGTTTAGTTAGCTGTCAGTGACAGCGGCATACATTCAAGCAACTATTCTAGATCCTCCATGGCCATCGTATCCGTGGAATTATTCAATTCACTATCTCTAATTGTGATATTTCAACAAATAAGATACCATATTCACCCCACACTAGCACTACCCCACATGCTACATCTCATCCTAACACACCACGACACACCTCATCCATCTACAGCACCTCACACTAGAACTTCGAAAACCGGGAACCAGTCTCATACTAGTAGCCTACCGTATCCTACCGATAAGCGAAATTCTGTGCACTCTCACTAACACAGGGTAGTGGAAGCCTCGTGGAAGCCACACGGATAATCCCAGTAACGTTAACTCTGAGCCAAACTGCCGGGTCCAAAGAAGTAGGCGGACCCATTATGCATTGGTGCTGCCTCGAAAGTCATCAAGGATTTGGAATTGTGTTGCATACTTTCAGACCAATGTAGTGGGTGTCTTGAGTGCTGGGTTATATGGTGTGCCTATTTAGCATTACTTGCGATGAAGGGGAGTTAAAATTTGCTGGGTGTGGGGCAAACACCGCCTTACCTTCCTCCCCAAACGGATCGATTCTACATACCTTACGAAGTTTTGGATTTAGGTGGCTGGGTACTTAATCCCTCTCATAGTGTAAACCACCGAGGGTGTTCATGACGGAATAACGGATGCCATACATGCATTGACAAAGTGGGGCACACGCTCCCTGAGCGAGTGCCTTACCAGAATCCTCGTATCTTGCCTACCGCTCTAAATGCACTTAATTTTTCACAGCTGTTTTGTATTTTTTTTTTTTTTTTCATGTTGAAAAAGGTGCAAAAACGTCGTAGTTTCCTTTTCATAATAGGGTGTGGACATCATCCTTCCCGGCGAGCTGCTATAAGGTTTCCCACAACTCAATTGTGCTAATTATTGCATTGGGAGCTCGATATATACTGAGTTTGCTATAGAATTACTCTTGCATTATCTCTAATAAACCGATTAGAGCCCCAACAGATAAGCCGGTTTTTAGAACTTGATAAGGGATTGGGGAAGCTGGCTTTATATCTCCCACCTTCCCTCACAACCCAAAAGAAAGAAACAAAGTCTGTAATAACTCATATTCTTGAACATAGGTTACCTAATCAAGTAATAAATACCGTGATTTTTTCACAGATCCCAACAACTGGATATTTTCAGTCTTTGTCACTCGCACAGTACCCTCGATGATGGCGCCAAAACCTACTGACTGAAAAAAAGTTTGGATTGTCCCTAAACCTAAGTAAATCATTAGCGCATAGCAACCACCGTAATTCTCCCAAAGCTCAACCATTCTGAACCTTGATGACACCCTAGTCTACCCAATGGAAATCCCTGAACCTTTTCTGAATTTGGAGGGTGAGAGTCAGTAACAAATTGTAAATATTGAGATGTAAACACATGAAGAATAGTATAGAGTATTTTGTGGTATTGTAGCGTTGCCACCTGCTAAAGGTTTAGTGACTTCACGGACAATCCAAACTTTTTCTTTTTTTTGGCAAGCACTGTGTTGAAACATGCTAAGGCTGGACCTAGTGTTTCGGCATCCTCACCAGAATCCTTCGGTGTTTTGATTTAGATAGTGGAAACATAAGATGTTGGAAAAAGGAAATAGCGGAAACATAGTGGAGACATAGGATGTTGGAAAGGAAAGAGGAGTCGATACCTTTTTATGTTTCAGTTGTGTCAGTATCGTTTGAAGATTCGGGAAGTGTTGTGGATCTCTGTCTTTCATTACGCTTTCTTTCTAGTCTCTGTCTTTTATTTTCGCTGGCTCTTTCTATAAAGGACCTGGGACTTTGCCTTTTCTTAGTTTACAATTCACATACATACATATATGCGTTTTCTTCATCCGTTAGACGATATCAATCTCTACTCATTCTTTTGTCACTCTGTGTTGCCCAAAAATACAAGTAAATATATCGGTACCCAGAAGTTTACCCTACTTATTTAACACACTGATCAAACACAAAACTACGTTATCCCCGGTTCACCCAAACAAAAAAAACGAACTAAATTTCGGGATCCCCATGTTGTGGCCTTTGTGCCACACTCGATATAATATGAGTATTGTGGGGAAGAAAAGTGGTCTGCAATATTTTAGCTGGAAGTTGTATTTTTATTTTATCAGATAGGCTAGTTAACGAGAAGGTTAGGGCTCGGGTCTTTAGTTAGTAAGGAGGAGGGTTTGTTTGCTAGTTATCTCGGTTGAGGTCTTGGCAAGAGAATTGGTGGTTAGGCGGGGCAAGCATTTGGAGGAGGAACGAAAAAAAACAAGGACAGGCGAACAGAGGAGCAGCGGACAACGGACGAACATTGGGACATCGGGATCGGGAACACGGGTTTATTTTCTCTTTTACGAATTTCTTTTTGTTTTTCTTTCAATAGCAATTCCAGTGACGGAATTATATTTTCACTTCGGACGAATAAATTTGACCTCTAGTCGTGCGTGCGGCGATTGCCCCTTCTAGTAGTGTTTGTTCTCCCTTGCCTTTACGATTCCCCCTTTTTCCGGCCTGTTTGTTGGAGAAGTGAACTCCCTCCCCTCTGTTCGACTGCCCTGCAAGTTTTTTCTTTGCTGTCCGTTTCGTTTCCTATAGGTGCCTTGAAACGGATCGACCCTTTTTTTGTTTCTCAGTACGAGTACTCCAGAAAAGATTTAGCCAAAATGTCATGGGGGCAAATAACTGCCGCGTCATAGGGCTAGGACACCGCTTTTGAGGCAGAAAACGCAGATGGAATCCCACTTCCACAACCCCAGTCATAAGAACAACGCTACATAATAGCTCCTCTACAGTACCACCTTTGTTCGTTGGTAATCAACTCTAAAATCTCGTCTTCAAAATATTTCATCGCTGTATTGTAAAAAGTCAAACCCTAATCCAACACTCTGAACCAACACACAATCCATGATATCATATGAATAAATAAATTTATCATAGAGTTGGTAGGGTTAATGCAGGCTTTCATTCTGCCACACATGTCTACACTGCTCTCACCTCCTAGGTATTACTGGGCATTAGCCCAAAGGAAAACATTGAGTACCGCAAGGGTTTCATAAAAACAGTTCTGGTAGAAAACTGAGTGATTGTACGTGATTGTCACGCTATTTACCTTACACAGCCCAAGCGTCCGGCTATTCAAAGAAAAAAAAAGAAAAAAAGAATTTGGAAGCGAAGGATTGAAAGGCAGTGTCATACCCACACCATCGTTAAGAGTTCAAGATATATCATACCAGAGCAAAGCTCTCCTTAATTAAGTACATCCAACAGAATCTGACACGGGTGTGATTTAAGAGCGTGCCATCAAAATCGTGATTAGGCAAGATTAGAAAGCAGAATTTTTTTCCAAGCGACATTTTGCCAAACGGGTTCAACGTTTGAAGTTTTTCCAAATGGTGATTTTTGTTTATGAAAAACCCGTGCGGAATTTACACTTCAATAGCCTTAGATGAAATATTTCCCCTAGCCTTGATTAGGAAATCATGAGGAGGCAAATACTGTCGTCAGAAATCACGGTGGCCCGAAGCTACTCTTGACTTACCATACTGCTACCACCCCGAATGCAATTTCTCCTAGGATAAGTGGGTCAATGTTAGAATGAAGGGGGTGTTGGTGCTAGAAATAAAGGCCTTTTATCGTATCAAGTATCTTGGAACCCCTTTCCAATACTTGGCCATTTCAAAAGTATCCGGACACCTTGCGTTAATTAGTACCGGTCTTGGCGAAAAAGCATCCGGATACCTTTTAAATGGCTAAGTAGGAGAAGGGCGAGGGAAAAAAAATGAAGCGATCAAAGTCTAAAATCAATTCTTCCCATCATACATAAATCAGCACTCGATCATCTCACTCGTCAAATATAAAATCAAGCCATGAAATTACGATCCAGCATAGATTCCGCCCTCCTTTTCTAGGTAGTCTGATTTTTAGCTGAAAACCATCGATATTTGGAAAATTTCCTAATAAGTCGAAAAACGAGTGATGGAAAATGAGGGAGGTTGGTAACCTCCCTTTGTCGCATCTGAGCCTTCGTCGCTGCATTAAAACTAGTTACCCCTCCCCCCACTTGCCTTCAACGGGGTTCTTATATATAAGTCATAGATATTGTATCGTATCACTCTTTTGTTATACACTTATCAATGTACAGCGCCAGTGCCTGACGGCTTTAGGCTGTCATATCTTCAATACCTTACGAAACCCCTCAAATCCGGTTTTCTCATGATTGTTACCCCAGCTGTCATTGCCCTTTTACAGACGAAGGGATTTGTCATTAGCTATCAGTGATCCATGTTCATAATTCTCTTCTTTTGAGGTGTCCACTGTACCCCTTACTCTAAGAAATTGACATTAGTTGAGAGTGTCTCTAGCCTCAGATGTGATATTCTAGTCAACGTTGATTGAGAGACACAAAATATCACTCGGGGGAACTGTAAAATTGGATTTTCAAGAATTATATTCCTCCCCATTACTCCACGACTAGCAAATGATCAAGTAATCATGCAAGAAACTCATAAATAAGCCAAAAAAACAAAAAGGAGTGACAACAGGAAGACTTCAACCGTGTATGCCTTCGACCAGATAGAAAAAAGAAAAAAGAACAAAAATCATCCATAAACTAATCCCAGCTGTCGACGGTTTAGAGGCCAAGATACCAGGCTACCGTGATTTTTTCCAAGCGTGAGAAATCCACCCCCCCCATCCAAAATTTTCCAAATCTCAACTTTTGCCGGGGGAGGCCAAAGCGCCCAGCCTCCCGCAATGAATTTCCAAGTATGAGAACCCCCCAATCCTATCATCCTGAGGCTAGTGCTAAAGCCCAACCTTAAGAGCACTCAGGCCTGACAGGAATCTCCGCGCATGACTGGGGACCCAACCAATACTCGTCGCAGAGAGTATCGCACACGACACCAGGGCGGACGAAAACCCTGTACTCCTGTCCGCCGAAATTAGTGCGGTACTGCAGGGAACCATCAGTGTCGGAGCCGGCGGCCTTATACCCGGCACTATACATTTCATCATTGTCAGTATCCTCTTCTCTCTACCACACTCGACTGGGGCCATGGGGGACAAACCGGCAGGCACAGTGGTACTGTCCAGTGGGCTCGGTGCGAATGCAAGAAGTAGTGATGTCGCAGTGATTGTTCGGCGGGAGAGGGTCGCATTGCTCGCATGAGGGGGGATAGTCAGTGCGGCCTCCAGCGGCAGAAGCGAAGAGGAAGAAGTTGAGGAGGGTGAGGACGACGGCGAGGATGGACTTCATTTTGTTTTGATAGCGAGTGATTATAAAGTTGGCTGGCTTGGTTCTTGGGAGTGAATGTGGAAGGTAGCTTGAGTTGAGTTGATGAAGTTAGATGATTGAGGATGCAGATGATGGCGGTGAGGAGGAAGGTCCTTTGTAAGGTGGAAGAGGGAGGATTTATACATTTTTCAAGTACAGGTAAAAACACTTTGGGATGTCTGAGAAAAACTCAGTCATGATACTAGATGCTATCATTAGAACCAGAGTCAAGGAATCTCCCAGAAATAAAAAAACAGAAGACTGTCGAATCGATCCTAATCGGGTGAGGTGGTGGTCCCAATGACTCTCACGGGTCTCACAGGCAATGTCACCAAGCCTTCCTTACTCGAGTGTGGTTCTGTATGCCTTTCCATGTTTCCCCGGGGGTGCGACATCATGAGAGAACTAGCCTGCAGCCCATCCTCGACAGCCAAGTCGCACAAATAATATAGGTATAATACGTATGAAAGAGGCATCCATCCATATCCACGATCACGATCTACCTCTTGGAATTTTTCATACCACCATCACCAAGAATTCCATGGTGAGTACAGCACTCTTGAGTATCCATCGGCCCTGGCCAAGTTCGGCTTCCCGTAGTGTATGTAGTACGAGTACAAACACACACCTAACAAGAAAGCAAGTAAGCTACTTGCAGTCAACTTTACATTATCAAAATACAGTACGCTAGCCTAGTTGGCTTCAATAGAATACGAGCCCATCACGCTATGCACCCATCACAATCAGGACCAGAAAGACCTCATCTATTTTTCTCAAAGAACCACGGAAAGCAGGAAAAAAAAGAAAAAAAAGCCAGTGGTCTATGAATATATTCTAGACAAAAAAGCACAGGTCCCGTTTTGAGAGTTTGTAGAGGCCAAGAGTGAACGGATGTAGCCTACGATGGATTATTAGTGGTTAATACTATATGCAGCGAGGCAGAGCTATAGCGGTACAACACGGTAGTCACTCAAGACATCCAAATAAACTTTTTTGTTCCCTTTCTTTGTCACAGCATTCACTTCCTTACCTACGGTATATCACAGCCTCATCCACTGCTACCACCGCGTGCAGTCCGGGATTCCAATCCCCCTTTTGGGGGAACACCCAAATTTCCAATAGACCCACAGCTCCCATTCATCGTCGACGTTGTAAGATGCTTGTACGAGCACATCAGACTTTACTGTATCACAAGGCCCAAGTACTTGTATCCCTTCGTTGCTACGTGGTACAAGTCTAAATGTGAGGCATCGAGACACACTATATTTAGCACCACTTTACCCCACAAGTGGTAGGGTTTCCAGGAAGTACTTCTCCGCTGAGTTCCGAAGAATTGGGTCTTTTGACGATGATGCTAGGTTTGTTGTTCGGTTCTTTGAAGATTCCATTGGTCGGGGAGGGCAAGGGAGGGGTTGTGGTGGACTGTTTGGTATAATAAGGTGGTAAGGCTGGACTGGTAACCAGAGTACGAAATGCCTTGGATTAATAGCAGGGGATAATTTAACTTATCGATAAGTGAAGTGATATCATACATGGCATGATCTCATACATCTTGGACTATGGTACGAGTATCTAAAATACAGCGTGATCGGGCCTTCGGGTATTACCGTAAAATCTCGTATGATAAGGTACTATCAGATCATTCCGGTCGGGTTTGAAATCTGTAACATTAGCCTATTTGAGTAATCGTGATAGGAAAAACTGTCTTGTTAGAAAGAGGTGTAGTGCTCAGAATACCGCAAAATCAACACTTCTCAGTATGGCCATGATGGAAACGCGAGATTCCGCGTATATTTACTCCCAACTACCCAAATAGGTTAGTGTAACAGATTTCAAACCCGACCGGAATGTCTCGACGGGTTATGGGATACGAGATTTTACGGCATTTTATATCCAACGTATCTAGTCATATCATGGTATGATACTATGTTCAATACGTGGGCGAGTTGAAGCCAGGCACCTTGTTTCGGTAGTGATCGATGAACGAATAAAATGCCTACATCTAACAGGATTATTAAGACACAGATACGGTACAGATAGAGCTTCAACTACTAGGTTGCCGCCAACTTAGGTGCCCATAAAGCCATCTATTACACCATACTGCACGAGGAGACATGTTTGCATGCCAGTTGAGTGTAAGGATTACAGCTCTCTTGAGCAACGGAATTCTTGGGGCACCTCCGACTCCCCCCAGATGTGTTGCTGGCATGATAAAGCTCGAGATGATAGGTTTAAAGACAATTGTATGGCTTTTGCGAACACTCCAAAGTGATTGACAATATCACTGGTGATTATGGGATGCACTGCCGGCTACATTCGGTATATCCAAGTTACATCACATATCTCGGCACTCTGCTACCCCCTTCCTATTCGTTCGTCGATCACTAGCTTCAACTCGGCCGCGCGAGTAGAGTGCGGGACGGTATTGTATTTGGCTCGCACCTCGACCCCTACTACATAGCTCTTTACCATCATACTCTCTTAAAACTTCCGCCCCCGCTGGCCTCCATCTATGATTGGCCGCCAGACTAAAAGCACAAAACCCTAAAAAATCTAGAAAAAAATAACCTTAAACCTCAATAGCCATTCGCTAACTCACCCCAGTCTCCCATCTACTCACCAAGTCTAAGAAAGAAAGAATAGCTAGGCTACCTAAAATGCAAAATCTAGAAATACCCCCTCATACAGTATAATTCAAAGCCTCAAGGACCAAAATGACGAGAATAATAGTGCCTCCATCCAATGGACAGCCTAGCAGCCAAGTCTTCTGGTTCCAAGGTGCAGCAGTTATTCTGAGCATGCAGAAAATAAGCAAGCAGGTGCAAAGGAAGGAGCCATACGGGAGCTGAAGCGTATGTGCACTTTTTTCTTCTTCCAAAGGCTTTTTTGGGCATCTAGTGGCCAATCGTTGACAAGAACGAGAAAGAAAAAAATTCAAGCTTTCTTTTCTTTTCCAAGGCCCTTTCTGCGCATGTGTGATAATTGGGCCTTAGGACTTGAGTGCAAATGTTCTGGAGTCAGATGCTTTTGATAGTTTTTCCGGTGAAAATATTACTCCTAAAAATTAGAAGCACGACTCATCGGATATCGTAGCTTCTTAGACAAAGTACCAGGAAAGTCTCAGACACGAGTTAATACTAGGCGGCCTGGGGAAATATGATTTTAGAAACTTTTGTCAATATGAGCAGAGCTGAGAAAGTCAAAAAAAAATCCATCACGTCTGATCTGGGACTAATGTGCTACCGTACTCTATTCATATCATAAAGGCAAACCGCTCTTTAGATCAAGATTCGCCCATAGAGACGCTCCTAGGTCGCAAAAGCCAAGGACCTATCAAGGAAAACTAGATAATACTCCGGAGATCTTTACCCGATCAAGTTAAAAAAAAAATATGATCCGATGTACTGTACCGTACAAGGGTCCGGCATAAAGTCTTCGCACACACCAAAGTGGCTTATCCGCCAAAATCTTTAAAAACTGGTGAGAACTTGAAGTGGTGTGTGCGATCGCTAAATGCCTAACCCTTGTACATGTGCCCACGGCAGAAGGAATCCGTGTTCCAACTTCTCAAAAAGTTTCAAGGCTCTCAAAAATCATAATAAATGTATCAATGACTTCCTAGTGACCAATCGGCTTTCATTTCCTCCGAAGTCCGAGGGCTGAAAAATTGCCCGAAGCAGTGCCCCTATAGGCTGACATCCTTAGGCAAAGGAGTTCTACCAAGAATACATACACCAAAAGTATTGTTACTATTTATCACGTTTATCACTTCCCAGACTCACCAAGTTAGTCACAATCTTTAACTTACTACCGTATTTAGCACGAAAGCACTTATTTTTCTTTCCATTCTTAACGCTGCGCAGCATAGGATCACTTGAGCATCTCAAGTGCGAATTACACCTCGATCATGTCAGCATCAAGTCCCCCCCCTTCGGATATGCAGCTTAGGAACTGCATACCTTTCCCAGAGCTCCTATTACCTACTGCCGCTTGTCTCACTCACCTAACTCCAGAACGTGCCAGCAATAAACCACCCTATTAATGGCTCTTCTGCACAGGTGTTGTGTTTGAGTTGAGGTATTCATACGTTGTGTGCTGTCGAAGTGATCAATCTCAGCTCGAAGGGCTGGTCGATCTATTTAACCGGAAAAAAAACGGCAGAGAAAGGCTGAACTATGACTGGTGAAGCTGGGATATGGCTGCTTACGGGTAAGTGAAATGTTAGAGGAAGTGCAGAAAAGTGCACAGTTGGAGAAAAGTGCTGGGATGGTGGCAACCTTAAGGGTGCAAGAGAGAGAGGTGTGCCGGGATTGCATTGGACATAGGAAGAGAGGGAAGTTGAGCTTTACTACACCAGTCGCGAGTGATAAGTTGTGTAGCTTTAGTGTTCAATTAACACATTACTTGCGGATAACATAAGTACGATCAGTAAATTGAATTAAAAAGTAAATACTAGAATAAACGGACAAAACTCAAGCGATTCGAAATCCAAAAACTTCACAGAGATCGCAAACAAATACAGTTACAAGCCTGACCCCCAATATCCCCCAATCAAGCATCCGGCCTCCACCTCCTCGCCGGTGCAAACCTAAAATAATCACCAACGTCCAAGCTCCACCCCCGCCAAGTATAGTTTCTCGCTATTAACCTCATCCTCCTACTTCTCCCACTCCTCCCGCTCCTCCCGCTCCTCCCACTTTCACTCATGCTGCCACTATCATCAGCATTCTCCTCATCCAAAGTGGCTTGTAACGCTGATCCTCTCGCGGTGATATTCTCCCTACGAATCAAGTCCAGCGCATCTAAGTCCATTCCGAATTCATCACCAGCATAAGCAGGTGTCCCTTCTAAAGCCGGGTGGATCAATTGTAGGTCAGGAAGGCGAAATAATTCGATGTGTTCGTCGGCCAAGCGTACGGCTTGAAACCGCACTCTTCTGCTCCACCATTTCGTGTACTGACTCAAATCGTTCGGGGTTATGGGCGTTTCCACCATTAAGAGAGAGATGACGGCTTTTAGTTCATCCGTTCTGCGCGGGTTGGAGGGTGGGGGGGCTTGGTTAGTTTGGCTGTAGATGGTTAAGTCGTTGAGGAGGTAGGTACACCACGTGGGAAGCTGCCAGGTCGCGGCTAGTGGGGGCTCTACTACGTCGGGGAAGTTGTCTTCAACATCTCCTTCTGGTGTAGCAGGTGGGAGTGGTGGGCGTATGTACCTGGCGGGACGTTGAATGTAGGTTCCCACAAACAAAACGGCCTCTGAGATGGCTCCCAAGAGGACCCCCGGCGCGGCGCCAAGTGGGCGAAGAATAGAGTTGAATGTGTTTTGTATCGTGTGCTTTGAGGTATTCCTGCGCGGACCGGTGTAATCTGTAGGTATACCGGCGTTCTCACAGACGTTCACAAATAGCTGAGATAGTTCGATTTGAAGTTCGTTCAGTTTAGTGAATTTCTCAACTTCGCCAACAAGGTGATAAAAAACCTCGTCCATATCTCTGAAACTGCATTGTAGTGCAACATTCCTAGACACCAGGATATCACCTTCGGCAATCAATGGTCCAATCCTGGTTTGTAATTTTTTATACCAGAACGGTTCCTCGTACTGAAAAACGCCACCAAGTTGCCATCTGCCCATGACACCCCTTGCCTCCGGGGTATCGTATATGGACTCACTTGTATACGCAGTGTAGTTTTCTTCCATAATTTCCAAATTGAGCGCCGCTCTTCTACGGCCGTCGAGGGCCTCAAACTTCGATGTCTCATGCATCAGCATGACGATAAGTGTCTCCGTGCAAGTGGCTTCACGGAGCCCGCGGGTGGCATTCAAGGCAGCCTCACGATCCGTCGTATACCATTCACGCAGTTCCTGCATGGCGTTCAGTTCTTGCGTAGAAAGAGAAGCCCACCAAGTTCCTCCCATAATCTCGGCCACTAATTTGTCAATCCCTTCTTTCAACGTCGTATCCGTTCCCTCAAAGTGCGCCTGAATCATCATCAAGAACCGAGCGTGCACGGTTAAGTTTGGCCTCGGATTTTCCAATGATTCATCCGCAAGCCCTAGGTACTCCGGCCGGTTGAAGGAATGTCTAATCAGACAATTTACCGCATAATTTGTCGCCGAAATCTCCTGCTGGATGTTTCCGTTATTCCTTAGCCTATTTCTGATACTTCTCGGACCGAGTGATTCTCGGAGATCCTCAGTTCCAGGTGTTTCGTTTTCTGTTCCCGATGGCGGAGGACGAACCCAGCCCGGATACTCCATGCCCATTTCGGCGAAAGACCGCCTAATATCCCGTTCCAAGGTTGCCGATAGAAGATCGTGAGTCGGAAAGAATTTGTACCTTTCTGAGTCGACGATTAGTCCGTCGACCACCATGGAGGCTTCCTCGGGATCCCTCCTACTGTAAGCTCGGTCAAAGGCTAGATTTATTTGATAGGTGCCAAGAATATTTGCTCTAGATCTCATGAGATTTATTTCTGGAAGTGGTCTGAAAAGAGCGGTCTCAGTGGCCCATGGGTGGACTTCTATCTTTTCCATGTATCCATAATGGCTCAGTCTCTCACCCGTACTATTCACAACCATTAGCCATTTTGACCAAATCATAATTTTTGGACTGGTGAGCTACTAGACTTACACTCTCGGAATCTCACAAGTGAGAAGTAGTCTATAAGCCAAAGCAATACCAACACCGGTTCCAATAACATATCCAAGAGTCCTATCATCTTGCTCAAAACCGGCCGAATTTTCCAAAGTTCTGGCAAAGTTCTGTTGCTCGTTTTGATATACTTCCAATTGAGTCCGGTAGGTCTCTCTCGCTTTAGTAGCTTCCGTTTCACTCATATTTCTCAGCACAGGCATGATCGGCTTCCTCACATCTCCTGTTCTCAAGCGGTGTAACAGCGGTAGATATCGATCGCCGGCAAGCATCCAAGATATAAACTCCTCATAGTCAAAAGACACCCGCTGCTCAGCCCAGCAATATGGAATAGTAAAACCAACCGGTTGCCCGTCCTCACCTCTCTCCGGTCCCAGGTGATGGGGATATGGAATGAAATGATAGGACCTCAGAATCGTATCAAGCAGATCTCTAAAATCGAAGTTCCCAGAAAAGCAAGGGCATGATCGGTCAGCATAGTCAACGACATTTCCGTGGAATCCTAGAGGACAGGCTCTTGGGCCGCGCGGGAAATTGAGTTCGTTCGGCCTGTTGACATAGTAATGGTCTGCTGCACCAACATCTTTGAAGCTAGGATATCGCATGAGTGAGCCGGGAAACTCTTTAAATGGCCGCCGTTGGGGATATGACCCGTCCGGTGGGCGGCTTCCACGGTAACAATGTTCCATTGTCGCGTCTAGCGCGGCGATTCCTCGAGGTAGGTCTAGCCAAATTTTTGTTCGAAGTGGATTCATGAGAAATCTGAAAAACCGGCGAAGCTATACCATCGAACTCCCAGTCAGCACCGCTAAATTTAGCATGTGGGAATGAGTTTAGAAAATACCTCTTCCAAACTCTCCGAATTAGGTGTCCTCAGCATATGAGCAACATGAAAAGAAGCCACACAATATTTATCAACTATTTTCAAGCATACAAACATTAGTATATGAGCTTACTAGCATAATAGAGGCAAAATTACCAGTTATAGTCAAAATATTGATCAACTCCCGGTCCTTCTGGACATAAACGCTCTCTTCCCCATCCCCAGTACTGTGCGTCTCCCTTTCATCCCTTGCCTCAATATCAACATCAAGCTTCTTCGCTGAACCTCTTACAAACTCCGGCGGGAATCGCTGGTATTCGACATGAACCGCGATACCTTCACGCCACCTGCGGCGCTGCTCATGCAACCCACTTCGCATATAAGTTGTAGCATAGAACCTAAGGTGGTGAAAGGCGCCTTTGATTAATTTTAGTGCGGGCCTAATATCGGCAGGTCTCATTACAGTGATCGACCCGATGACCAAGTCTTCGTGATTCAGCATGAGGTTTCCAGAAGCTCTAGTTTTGTACCCGTTAAAACAATCGATCACTCCAGTGCGTGCATCCGTATGCCACCTCACTGGCCTGCAAAACTGATAGTTGGAATCAAACTCCCGGAGCATGTAGATCGAAGTGTCCCAACCAGCACGGTAGTACCTATCCAGAATTGTTAGATTGGGGAATGCGTTCGTCTCCCGATTGTATTCCACGTAACTCTCGAGCTGTGCTTGGAGCGCTGTCTCTTTCCGCTCCCTGATACCATCCACTACCGTTATAACACCTATAAATTCCTGCTCCGTCAGCAGAGGAGTTTCCGGAATGTCACGATATTTCTCCTCCCTCCGGCGGATCTGCCTATCTTCCGTCACTTGTGCTAGCCGATGCTGCAACCGCAAGTCAAACTCATCCCCGTGAGTCTGCCAAAACCAGAGCTCCAGGGGGTGGACCTCGCTGCTCTGAATGATCCGAAGATAGGAGAGCACGAAAGCTGTAAAGAGCAGTGGGAGCACGGCAATTGACACGGAAGGGTACAACACCATCTTGTTGATGGTGATGGGAATACACAATCTGAACCAGTATAACATGCGCAAGGGATATCCACCATTCCCCCAAATATCCCAGCAGAGCAGGATGAACGGAGTGATATAATTTGTGAAAATTTCGTTCAGGAGAAGTTGTACCGCGATCGGCTTGACAACTATCCAAACATACCCCGCCCAACCATCCCCGAAATCAGAAAGGCCGATTGTCTTCAGAGTATCCAAATTAAAAGCGCCATATCCGTAAGCATTTGCTGCCAGGTGGATATATAACCTTGCCTCCCCCACGCTTTCCTGGACCCATATTAAATAACTCATGTCGATAGATGTCGAGTGATAAATAAAGATACCCGGGAAATTTTCCGACCTGTGAGTAGCAGGAGCGTTCGTGAATTAATGCTTTTGATAGGAAGGTGTATCTCGTCAGTTGGGTGGTGTACGATAATCTAGGATAAAGACTACCTACCGAGATACACAAAACATATTTAAACTGTTTTTGGGGGCAAAGCCAGTATAATCACTTTTCCAAGCTCCAAAAAAAAAGCACCCACATCCTTCGTTCAAGTCCACTGCACACTCTCAAATAGTCAGACAGACTCAGAAAGAATGTTGAGAATCTTTCAAGAATAAGGTTCGTAGCCTCTTTGTCTTTCGAGGAACTCAGATGACCCGTTTGAATCCTGGCTTTTTCGAGCATGGCACGTACTCGGCAAGCAAGTTACAATGTGTTGAAGCAAGATAATGAAGAGGAGATAAACTGCCTGCAGTTTTGACAGCAACAGAAGGGTCACTTCCTCTCATTTGGTAGTAATACCTAACCAGTGCATTAACAAGTTTCGCCAGACTTCTCATATAGCTTTAAGCAGCGACCTCATATTATGATACCTGCAACAGACCAAAGACATACTTACGCACACTACTAGTTATATTATATGAATCCGGCCATCCCCCTTCGCGTTGAGAAATTCTAAGAAAGACTAATGTGGTCTACTATTAGAGTCTACCAAGAAAAAAAAAAGAAGAAAGAAAAAGCTGAACAAAGGGATAATCACAATAAGCCAACAACCCGCCTAATAAAAAACCCCCCCCCCTGAAAACAAAGGTTTTCACAGAAGACGATAAGCGTGCTTTACAAACCCATTTTACTGTGCATAGGAACAGAGGTTTTGTAATACCGGTAGAGGAAGAGCGAGTTGACTTAATCAGGTGTGCGTAATTCCCTTCGCGCTCGCTGGGAAATATTCCCTACATGAATGTGATACTGATACGGAACAAGTTGTTGCTTGATAGTAATGTAATCATAGTGTTCAGATGTCAGAGCACTTGCTGTCATTTCCCATCACTCGAGACTCCCTAGCTGACTGGCAGAAAAAATCCGCACGATGCCCGTATTATATTAGCGCTTTAATCCATCTACCTATCCATTCTCCCCCCCCCGCCAGACTCATTCCCCCCTTACGGTCATTTCCTAGCTTCAGCTGGACCGCCAGAGTTCCCGCACAAAAACCACATCGTTTGATCACTCAACACAATTGTTTCATTTTCAGTCCCGCTTATTCTTAATTCGTTTCTTATATCCCTCAATTCCATACGAAATCAATTAAAGGTCTTCTGTAGTAAATAAAGAAATAACATCATCTCAAAACACCCAAGCGAAAGCCAAACGGCAAGGAATATTTTTTTAAAAAAAAAACAAAAAAAACAGGATAAGCTAGCGCTCAGAGCAAAACACAAACCCATCCCTATCCACCCTTTGTCACTTACCTGCAGGCGTACTGTACGTGGATTTAATATCTGGATATATGAAAATCCAATGCAGTTCTCTTCCGGTTGCCACCAATGCAATAGTAACGAAGCCATTGACAGCAAGATGAGTAAATCCAAAAGAAGGATGAAAGCGGTATGCACAAAAAAGAGGTGCAGAATAATACCCATAAATTATGGGAGGTTCTGGGAATAAATGAGGAAGGAATATCGGGGTTCAGCCATGAATATCAAAACCTGCGGATTCTTTTCGAAGGGGGGTAACAGAGAGTTTATTTGAGTAGATCGCTGTCGATCCCCCGTGATCTGCTGACTCAGGAATTGACAAAAAAGCGCCCTTTCAACTCACTGTGTCAAGGGACTTGTGGTGTTGAATGAAGCAATATCAGTGACTTGAACTTTGTATTTCAAGCTTCCGCTAAACCAAACCCCCAGGAGATCTCCTCCGGCATATATGAACCAATATTCAAATCTCGTCTGAAATATGAAATACACCGTTCTATCCCAAGGTGAAATATTATAGTACAAGTGGGGTCAAAAAAGTGAGGGGGCACAAGCGATTTTACCGCAAAAATAGCAGATTTCACACCAAGATATTACGCTGGAGAAAATTCACAAAAATACAAACTATCCATAGAACCACTGAAAACAGTAAGGACATCATTTTCTATATACAAATGTCCACTCAATCCCCAACTCCTCAAGAGTGGTATGCAGTTGAACTTTCAAATTCCGCCAAGACACAGTTTTCCCACCAAAAATAACGGTCTTGGCGCAATTTTGTGGCAAGTTTTGCTCCTTCTTGCTACTACTCTTCGGAGAATTTAAATTCATTTGAGGTTACAGTAGAAGTCAAGTAGCCTACATCTTTTCTCAACACTCTATGAAGTTATTCTATTTTTAATTCAAGTGTTGGTGCCGGAATAAGTGTGCGAAATTGGCCATTTTTGGTGTAAAATCGCTTGTGCCCCGTCACTTTTTTGACCCCACTTGTATCGCACGACAAAAGCGAAAAAAGAAAAAAAAAAAAGAAACTTCAAAAATCACCATAATATTCTGTGGATGATCTTGAGCCTTGCTAAGTTACCTCAAAGAATACTGCTCTCATGGAAAATCAGAGATGGCAGAATTGACGACGGGTATCTTCTAAAAAATTCTATCGAGCCAAAACTTTTCAAAAATGTGGTCATGGTTAGATATGTATGGGAATTACTATGGTGTTGGTTTTCATCTGATTTCAGGTGTCCTGCACTGCACTGATGCGGTAAACCTGCCATATCGGTAACTTAATTAACTCCAACCACTACCCTCCCCACGTTGACTTCTGTAACCCGCCGCAAGGTGCAAGCCTAATATCACGACAACCGCCGTCTTCAGAAGCCATGTCTCTCCTCGTCCTGCCCAATGAGCTTCTCCTGCAAATCTCCGTCTCCCTAGTCCCACCAGACATCAACGCCCTCCTCCGCGCGAACCACCGTCTAGCAGCACTCCTAACCCCTCTTTTAGTCCCCAGCATACTCCGGCCCCGTGCAGAAAAGTACGCCAAGAGAGCCCTCTACACCTTCGCCTCCCGCAATGATAGTGCCACCGTGAAAAAGCTCCTATCCATGGGGATCCTGGCAAACATCCCCACTAGCAGGAGCGTCCTCCACGATGCGGTATCTTCCCGTCAAAGTGCAGCGGTTGTTCAAACGCTCCTGGACTGCGGCCTCGATTACAGGATCCCATCCTCGTCTGGCACGTTATTGCATATAGCGGTCGGAGCTGGGCGCGCCGACGTCGCGGAGGTGCTGCTTCGCAGCAGAAAGTTCGACGCCAACGTGATTGATTGGCAAGGCTTCACACCGCTGCACCTCGCCGTTGACGGGGAGAAGGAGGAGATTCTTCGCCTGCTGCTGAAGGAGGAGGGCGTCGATGTCAATGCCGAGAGTATCGGTTCCCCCACACCATTGCATATCGCCACGTTCCGTGGGTCGGAGGGATGCGTGCGCTTGCTCCTCGCCGACGAGAGGGTACAGGTCAACGCGTGGAACACAAATGGGTGGACGCCGCTGCACCGCGCCGTTCAGGATGCGGACGTTACCCTCGTCAAGTTACTCCTTGCACACCCCCGAGTCAATCCGAATCCTGCGGATTTATTGGAAGGTTCCACGCCGATGCATCACAGTGTCTGTAACTTCCAAAGGGGTAAACTAGCTGTGCTCCGGACGTTGCTCGATGACGTTAGGGTGCGAGCCAACCCTAAGGACGTGCTTGGTCGCACGCCGTTGCTACTTGCCGTCCACCGAAATGAAAGGGATACCGTAGCCCTCTTCTTGGAGTACCAAAGGGTGGATGTCAATCGGGCCGGTGAGTGCGGAGATACCCCTTTGCATATCGCAGCCCTCCGCGGATACCATGGAATTGTGGAGGAATTGCTCCGAAGGTCAGATTTAGACCTTGACTTGAGAAATTTGGATGGGAATTCTATCAGGAATTGGGACAAGCAACGAAGGTTGACTCCAGAGACTGAAGAGTTTTTGAAGGCTTGTTTGAAGGATCGAGGGTGAAATAGTAGTTCGTTAGTGATATAGGAATGTGCTAACACAAGAGTCAACGTGTTGGCATCACCGAAAAATGGTTGACAGAGCAAATATCCGTACGTAGATAGAACCACTGACAGTGTTTATCAAACTCGCAACACCCTCCTCTAAGGTTGGCCACAATACCCTACACTGAATTATCATAAGTCAGGAATATTTTAGTGCTCCTATCCATAACTCCCTCCCTCCCTCTTAAAAACATAAGTTACTACATCCATCCACCCTTACAATTATTCAGTCTTCAAAAACATAGCACAACTACCCTTCCACCACCCCTCCCTTACCCTTATCGTAAAAACATCCAACATCCCATCCCAAAACAAGTAACCCAGCGCACTCCCCAATCCCACCCATATTAAGAATACGCTAAGCAAGATGGACAAAACAAAGTTACAGAAAAAAAAGAAAAAAAAAAGATCATCCTCCCGGAGCGTTTATTCAAGACGTCGTGTATGCCACAACTTATACAGTTCAGTGCTTGCCGTGGGCTGGGCTGGGCCAGGTCGACCAAAGCCTGGCCTGGCCCACAAATACAAAGGCTGGGCCCACCAAGGCCCAGCCCAGCCCACATGGCCCATGGGCCAGAGCAAAATTGAATATGACTAAGCATAAATATTCTATGAAAAGATAACGAGGAGTAGTACAGGAAAATTAGACACAATATCTTTAGATTTTAGTAAGTACAGATAGCCAGCAAGGTGGGAAGTAGTGTGAGGAATCAAAAGATACAGAGTAGATTTGAAAAAGAAGTTACAATATTGTGGTATGAAGTAAATTGCTCAATTAGACAGGTAAAAATATGATCACAAGGGGTAATAGCTAGGTGGTAATTGGTTTGGGGATTGGCGCAAATAATCTTTCATCTTTCATATGATCCTGATTTTTGCAAATATTGTTGGCATTTTAAAATAAACCCTACCTCGTTCCTGATAGAAGAAAGGTCTTTATAAAAAATAAATATATATATTATTATATATATAGAATGGAAAAAAAAAAAAAAGAGAAAAGCAAAAACCCATAGACCCTATGGGCAAAGCCCGCAGGCTTTTGGACACCAATGCCTGTGCAGGCCCAGCCCAGCCCATGGCAAGCACTGCTTATACTACAGTATCGCCGAGCACGAGCCAGGTAGGCAAAGGGAAGAACACGTAGGAGCAAAACCTTTACTGTTGTATCTCAGGGTGAAGCCCACTCGGGATTTTTTTCCACAGATCTTGATTTATCAAATAAGACGTTGTCGTGTCTGGTCTGCTGAGAGGGGAGTTAGTGAGGTCAACCAAGGCTTCACTGGGCTTCAGGGGAGAAACGATGGGGCTTAACATGGGGTGAAAAGTGTAATGTGTTGGAAGCGTCACTTCAATGTGATGGAATGTACACCTGCCGTGCTACCCGGTACACTGGCAAAGGTCAAGTATCATATCACCGTATATGGATACCCCTTATGGGTATAAGTAGGAAGGTCTCAGACACATGTTCTTAGAGAATAACAGCCAACAGAAATACACTGTTTTCACTTCATTCTATCTTCGTTCCCTCACTTCACTCGTGACCTCCGACATAATGATTTACTAATAAACGAGTGATGGTTTGTGTATACGTACAGCATACACAGGTTGGTTGGATGAATAACAACCCCCCATAGATGTGGAAAGTGGAGGCTAACCCAGTCATGGCATGGAAAGTTACCGTGTTTATAAGCTTTAAGTAAAATACATGGTGAAAACAGTTCACTCCCATTCAAATAAGATATAATACATGACTCATGTTAGGTCAAATATCGTTTTCTTCAACTTCCACAGCAATCTAAATTTATTCCCATCACTATAGCTAATAGACGGGTAAAGAAATTAAATATTAATTTTTCCAATAAAAACCAGAGTTGGCACGAGCACTACTGCCCATTCCTAAATAGTCGGTAGAACCCGACACCAAACCGCCGCCGTAGGGATCCAAGATTCTGAGGAACCTAGGACCACCTCTTACTACCCCTAGCAAGCAAGCGGGCATTTTCCACCAAGAAACCTTCATGACCTCAAGCTTCTGCAGTCAGTATCTCTCCGATATCACACCTGCCATCTAAACCAAAGGGTTAAACTTCGCAACTGCTGTTAGTTTCCTCGGCCAATGATGTCAGATACGCTCATCTTACTTTCCATCACCTCATCTCTAGATAAGTCTTCCCGCTAACTTCAGAGGACCTCGTCATCCCCTATATCAAGCGTCAGAGAACCTCTGTCGGCTGCGAGCATGAGAGGACTTGGCTCGGGTAGGATCTATTAGCATGTTAGCCTATGTATCTATATCTAAATCTTATAGGATGAACTCTGTAGTACTTACCCTAGTGCTTGCCGCAACTCTCACCGACAGCTGTGGCGAGAAAAGTCTATTTCTCACATATCGCGCATAGAAGGGGTAGTTGCTTGCTGTATTTGGTGATACTGTGCCATCCCTCTCTTCGGAATCTCGATCTCTCTGTGCAGAAGTTCGTCCCTCTCTGCTTGCTTGCTCTCTTAAGTCTGGTTGAGGTCTTGGGGTTGTTGGAGTTGTTGGCCTCATTTTCGTCAAACCCTGGCGAGGAAATCCAGGAACGGATACAGGACGTCTGTATAAGTTTTCAGGCCGTATGCGGGGCCGCATGTCTATTTGTGAGGCACCCCCAGAACCACCCCTTGAACTGCGGGAGTACTCAGTCCGCGGGCGGACTATGGGGGGGGTAAAACTCCAAAAGTCCGGATTAGGGAGAGCATCATCCTCTAAAGAAACTCCCATCTCATCGTCTCCATCTTCATACCAATCTAGCTCCGGGTCGTCTACATCTTCTCCCATAGCACGTCGGAACGGGGGCAACTCTCCAGCATTTATCCTATAGTCTTCTTCCCTCCTTCTGCTATTCGTGAACCTGGTTCGATGATCTTCAAGTTTGAGGACCAAGTCAACTGTATAATTGCCTCTATCCAGTTCCTCGGGAACAGAGAATGAACTATGAGGCGGCGGCCCGTCTGAATATAGTTGCCATTCTGCCGATACGATAATGTAGATGGAATGCACACATGAGAAAACCCCTATATTGCATACCAACGCCCAGGCGTGTGCTTTGCATAGTGGGAATCCCATGTGATCAAGTAGAGTTGAAAAATATTCCGAGCCTCCAACAACTAGAAGGCCAACACTTCCTGTACACAAAAAGCATAGCCACCCACCATAAATTCGAACCTGAATCGAGTTACGAGTGATGATGTATGCATAAGAAAGAGCTAGAAGGAGGTGGCTGACCACTTGTGTGATGACCCAAGGCCACGGGATAACCGAATTCTCCATCTTTTGGTATAATGTTAGTAAATCTCTTGTTTATTCAGGACTGATAGTGTGGAAACGTGGGTTTAGGACTTTGGTGTCGATGGTGATGGTGGCGATGGTGTTGATAGCCGTTCCATCTATACTGGTTATGTCCTCTGAATCAAGATCGCAAACATAGCCCTCTTGAATACACTCCATTCGAGCTCGTGTAGTGTCTCTCAGGACGTTGTTTCGAAGATGCCATTGAGCGTTAAAAAAGTAGGGTTATTTCACTCATTCTCTCGTTCTGTTCGATTGTTCCGTGTTCAAAGGCAAATGCTCACTTCCAGTCTGAAAGCTCCAGTCCAGTCAGCACCGTGAGATCAGAAATCTATTCTCACTCAAAATGCCATTAGCAAAGACACAATAGGGGTAACCAGTAGCAAGCGAATGTTTTCAAGTATGATACAACAGCGTAAGAGTCCTCTCCTCAAACCGCCAGACTAAGAAGTATCAGGGGGAGCGGGCAGAATGCCAACCTATCCCCGGTTAAAGCGGTACTCAAGAGTCCTAAATTCAGTTTCTCTGTTCCTGTGCATGCTCAAAATCTCTCCTTCTTGCTATGCAGCTTCACCACAAATAGCGAGGTCGGGGTTCAAAGGGAGCAAACTTCAGTTATCCTCCGGTATTCTCAAATTGGCTTCACGTTGTTCCTCCTTGTTAATGTTCATATGAATGCTGCCGTAGGTTGTGTCGTTCTCCTTTCTGTTTCTCAAGGATCCCCTCTCTGGAAATAGTTTCTGGAAATTAGTTCTTCGCGCACACAACCGGAGGATTATCGTTTTCGAAAAGGTCGTCAGTTTGTCAGTCCTTCAACTTTCTCAAAAAAAAAATGGGAAAACCTTTCCCATACCCTCCGGCACATTGCATACCTTTCCAATACCCTCCTTGGCCAAAACATACCCTTCGGAAACAAAACTATGACCTCCAAAGTACGGACCTCAATAGACTAAGTATTTCCGAGGTTCACAAAGTCCGCACACTCAAGCCTAGTAGACAAGACAAGGGAAGAAAAAGAAAAAACGGGCGCAACCCAGTCCTCTCATCCCCAGTATTCTAAACTTTCTAGTATGTACACCAATAAGCTCAAGTATTATGTCGAAGATGAGAGGAAAAAAGAGAAAAATCCGAAATGAAAGAAAAGTAAAAGAAATAGGGCTAAAGCAAAAGTTCCAGTTGACAAGTATGGCAATTGTGGCTAGGTTCGCCTGAGTTCTGACATGTTTGTTTCCCAATAGGTACTGTGAGGAGAAAAATCTGATTTTGTATTTTTAATCACGGGGTAGTTAGTTTGATAGAACCGAATCATTATCTGTGAAGGAGCTTGATTTAGCTAGAAATTGGGGGATTACGCGGCTTATGTATATAGACTGGGGACGCGTCATGGTTTGTTTGCTAGTTTGTTTGTTAGCTTACACGGCCTATGAGGACAGGCCTATATAAGGGGCTTATCCCCACACCTCCCTAAGAAAAACAACTGGGGAAAAGGACGAGAGAAGGAAGAAACAACGACGGAATTTGGAGTTAAGGAAAACTACGGGAAAATTGCCGGAAAGATCATAGGAAGACAACGGGAAAGTTGTACTTAGAGGAGTTCAGCATAGATAGTCGGACAACTGGGATCAGTTGGACTTTCTTTTGTTTGGATTGATTTTTCTTTTCGGAGTGGTCATTGTGGTTTTTGGACTTGTCGTTAGGAGATTATTTTCTACAGAATTGATTGAGGCTTGGCTGTTTTCCTTTACATTGAGCGAACCTGTTTACCGTGGGCATTTTTGTTTGGTTGTTGTTAGTGATCGAGAAGCCAGACCTGACCCGTGATTCTTGTTTTCATTTGGTGCTGACCCGTCGAGATTTGGTTTTTTCAGTACCTCAACTCCATCAATAAAAGCCATTTCAGTTCGGGTATGTGCAATACGCGTCGAGTAACTCTCGCGCATTGCACGAGCAAGCTTTGACCGTCCAACTTTTGCACGTGTTTTTATTTAGACTTTCGCGTTTGGACTTTGTGAACCTTGGAAATACTTAGTCTATTGAGGTCCGTACTTTGGAGGTCATAGTTTTGTTTCCGAAGGGTATGTTTTGGCCAAGGAGGGTATTGGAAAGGTATGCAACGTTCCGGAGGGTATGGGAAAGGTTTTCTCAAAAAAAAATTCTCTCGACGCCACGGTAGGGGTTCGGATTGATTCTCTAACCGAGAGAGGTAAGGTTCATAGCTAAAAGAAGGGAGGTGGACTGTGGAAAATTGCGTTCGAGAAGAAAAAAAATCTTGAGAATTTCCAGCACTGACAACCTCTTCGAAAACGATAATAACTCCTGGCGTCTCTATCGATGATCGAAATAGCAAACCGAGCTTCCAGGGGCTCCTCCAACTCAAATCCTTGTGTTGGGGTAGAGAATTTTACCCAGAGAAAATCATTGTGAGAAAATATAATAGCCAGAAAATCTGATGAAGTGTCTAGGTGCCAAAGATACCATTATTCTCCACCCCAGAATATCTAGGAATCGATTGAGCACACAAGGCAGGCAGCGTCGTCCCGTCCGTCCAAGACGGGGTGAGGACGACAAAAGACGAGACTGTCTCGTCCTTGGACGGGGTGGACGGGGTGGACGGCCATCGACGGCCGTCGACTGCAAATGTCTTAAATTTGCCAATGCATATAATTAGACACATACTAGAACCCAAATAGGTTAAGATAAAAGCTATAAAATAGAATAAACGAAAAGAAATAGAAAAAAAAACCCCGTATAATGAACACTATACAAAAGTATATTATTTTACAACTCGAGAAACACGAACTTCCTGTTCACAATCATAAAGCACTTTAGAAATTTCTTCAGCTGGTTCAAAACTAATTAATCCTGTTTTAGCCCATGATTTTAAACACTCGGCAGCTTCAATTGTCATACATTGAAGAGAGTTCCAGGGGTGTTGTCGTCCTACGGGCGTCGACGGCCGTCTGACGGCACTAGTCGTCTTTGTCGTCTGGACGGCCGTCGACTGCCGTCCGACGGGACGACTGGGAGCACTGCCTCTACCTACCTAGAGCCTCTTCTCTCCTCCTTGCCTCGCTAAAGCCTCCCCCCCTCGCCCCTGCAACCTTTCAAACCATTGTCATCGCTGTATCTGCGAGCCTTCCCTCTTTCTCCCCTATCCCTCGCTAAGTTCTTCACCCCTACTACCATAAGTTCTCGTATGAGTTGGATTGGCGCTAGCATAGGCTTACACAGTTCTACCAAATTGGTTTTCTTCGTTTCTTCAGAGTGCGGCAAACTTATCTTGAAGTGGGCAAAATCGCAGTCTCCTCGACGCCCAGTTGGCTCATTCACTTTAGCTCTGCCTTAGTGACTCCAATCCGACTCATACGCAGACTTGTGGTACCCGTGCTCTGGATTAGGGTTATTGGCGGTATGATACTAAAGCTCACTTGCTTTGATACGGTACTAATAGTTTAGATAGCTTGTCACATCAGAAGCCCGCCGCGTCCTGTTTTGCTACTTGGCTGGTAAATTCAGGCACTATGGCTGACAAACTCGACCCGCACCACCTGGTGGCTCTGATGAACTACGTCTTCAGGGGAAAGCAAGACGGTTCTTCTCGCTCCTTGGACCTTACATCCGTCAATCCTGGATACGGCATTACAAATAAACGCGAGACAAGCATTCGCACCTTTCCCATCCTGGATGCCATTGCCAGTATATCTGTTTCTCAGGAGAGATCCCAGATTGTGGCGGTAGCTTTCCAGCTGAACTCTAAAGAACGGGGCATCCGGCTAACGATTGCCGAGAACCGAGACGTTGAGCCTCGCTTGGTTAACCATCTCGACAGTGTATGGAGAAAGTTGCAAGCCCTATCGCACGAGTTTGCGGCGAAAGGAGGATGGGACAAGAACGAGGAAGGGTCACCAGATATACCTAGGGGTGTAGCCCGCCCTTTGAAGGTAGAGATATTTAGTGAGATATACCAGTTCTCCTTGGAAAAGCAGATGAAGCGAGTAAGGAAGTGGTGGGATCGCCTTCTCAATTTTACGAAGGTGTTAGCTAAACGCCGTGGGGAGGACCTACAAGGCGTTGAGTCGGACCTGTACTACGTTGTGACTGGGTTGTTCTCCGTATTCCAGTTAGTTGATAGGCTTCATCGTGATCCCATGCGGGGGCTCACAGACGATGAGTGGAAAGTCGTATATGACTACAGCATGTGGGCCAGCGAGAAAGCAGGAATTGTGCTTGCAGATAGAAATCATTTCGGCTGCGAGATTTTGGTCCAGGAGATAAATGGTATGCCCCTTCTGACCCCCATTACGGGTCATATGCAAAAGTATCCGGACCACCCTCAGACCCTTGGGCCTAGGTCATACAGATTCCCGGCATGAAGAAGCTGAATATTTGGGTCTGGATTTAGTGTGTGCGCTCAGATGTGCACAGACAATTTACCATACAAATTTTTGCCTCCTGTGTTCAGGTTCTACATGCCGGGGACTTGTATATAAATTTGTGTGAGGGCTTGGCGCCACGGCGTGCGACTTATCCGGATACTTTTGCATTTGGCAAGTAGCTTTTATTTTCTAGCCCTCGAACTAACTTCGCTTCTGTACTAGATTCGCCTTCAAGTTGTCCCAAAGACGCCTTCCGGCTTCGATGTGCTGTTGAGAAACTCACTTCCCTGACTCGCCACATTGAGTGTCTATTTTCATTTGCCAATTCTCCCCGCCTCCGGCCCGCTTTGCAATACCACATGTCCATTTCTACTGTCCCGGGGCAGACTCGTACCGTGGAATTACCCGGATCGCAAGAGCAGTGGGAGCCCTTTTTGGAGGTTGCAGCTGCTAAGATACTGCCTTGGCAGCGGGACTATGCGGGGGAGCTTGCGGAAGCTTTTCGGGGGAACATTCGTGTCTGCCCAGTCCACTGCGAATGTGCGCTTATTCAGTACCTCACGACTAGACATGGTGATTCATGGGACAATGTTCCCGCATTTAGCTACATTGGGGTCTCTAAGCTAAGCTGCAGTGCCTGCCGCGTCTGGATAGAAGCCTTCAACGAAGTGGGCCAACGGAAGTTTTATACAAGAGGCTCGCACGGAAAATGGTACTGGCCTTGGGGGATGCCCACGGTAGAAGAGTCCTTGGGGGAGGTTATGGCTAGAGAGTCCTCGGGGGAGTTTGTGCCACAGGAGTCCTTGGGGGAGACTATGGCAGGAAAGATTTCTCTTGAATACATCAAGTATCTAGAGAACCAGAAGCTTTACAGATCGGACTCGGATAGCACTGATGCGTCATTGAGCGGGGGGAAGCGCCATTTAAGCGATGATGACATGGAAGATATTCGTTCCAGGCATGACGCGGCACAGCAAGAGTCTGGAGGTACCATGGCGCGGCATTTAGACTCCATGCATGGTTTCCATAGTTGATAATTGATGAGATGGTGCCAAGGGGGGTGGAGTGGTGGAATGGGTTTGGGCCGAGCGATATTTGAGAGATCTCGGGATAAAATGTGTAGATTGCCAGTTGGGGAAATGCTAACCTATTTTTCTTTTTCTTCTCTCTCCTTCTTTGCTCTTATGGGTGGAATCTGCACTTGTTCCTTGTTGCAGAGACCCCACATCTTGAAGCTCTACTTTCTAGTACCTTTCCCTTTTCCAGTACTATTTGGTTCCGCAGAACTTTAAACTAAATTCAAGTAATAAAATTACAAGTGAGCCCCCCTATGTACCATATGGCTTAGAAACTGTGCGAGGCCTCTAATGTCCCATTAGCTATGAATCCCCTGTCCAGAAAATGTGCTCTATAGATACCTACCCGTTAAAGCTAGGCAGGAGAGCACAAGTTAAGGAAAAAAATTGTTACAACTACTGCAGTAATGAAGTAAGTGGGGTAAGCACTACATACGGAATTAAATTTATCTAATCACCAAATTACAACAGAGGACAAGGACCAGGCGAGTGAGCGCAGGGCCAGATGTCGACCCACCAGTGCTACTCCAAACTAGCCCAAGTTCCTGCACCTATAGTACGTTCCGCCTGAGCCATATGACGGTGTGGGTAACTACACCGCGTAAAATCACCCTTCGACCTATGCTCCCTAGTACCTTACGAGTGATAAACTGTGACCAGAAACCATACCCTTTCCTTCAACAACTCATGGTGGAGGATAGCGGTGATTTATTGAAATGGGGTAGGAAAAACAGTACAGTAAGCCTACCTATCCCCCAGAACGGAGGTTCAGTACTGCCAATGGTTATTTGGAGGGTGCACTGACTGCAAGTCGGGTATGCCCAGCGGAATAAACCAATGCCCGAACCCGCATTTATCACGCACTGCGCGCCGAGCCGCTGCCTCATTTCCTTTTTCTAGGTATGATATCCCACCAGCAGATGAAGGGAAAGCGATGTAACGTCAGGATCTGCGCAACGGCAGCAGTACGGGAACAAAATTGATGTGACAAACCCCTAACCCTGCGGCGCCTAATCCGTGTCGCACCTCCACACTTCATCCACCAAGCCATACAACAACACAAGAACAGCAAGCGGCGAGAGTTGAGTGATGAAGAGAGGGTGTCAGTGATTCTTCTTTATAAAGAAGGAAAGACATATCACAAGATTGGAGAAGAAATCGGGACATCAAGCACAACTGTTGGTAGAATTGTTCAACGTTATGAGGAGACCGGACATGTTTTACGAACACCTAGAAAGTCAGCACATGGCAGAAATCCCGCCCTAAGCAAGCGCAGTAAATGGCTGCTTGTTAGAACCTCCGATAAGCATCCTCGAGCCAGTCTGGCAGAGATTGTGGAAGAAACACATCTCCATATCCACCCGAAAACTGCTGGCAGGTACCTCCGACAAGAAAACCGTTATGTCCGTCTTTGTTTACGCAAACCATGGTTAGACCATAATAGCAGAAAAAGACGTAAGAGGTGGTGTCGAGAGAGGAAACATTGGAGCCATGAATGGCGAAAAATAGTGTATACCGATGAGATGAAGTTACAGGTTGGTGCTGCAGTTGGGGAGCGGCGACGGGTACGGCAACTTCCTGGGCCTGCAGAGGCTACGAGACCTCAAAACCTTCAGCCCACCTTCATTGGATAGCCTTTTGGAGTTGATTTCTTTGCTGCCTTCACATTTGGTGGCCATACACCCCTCATTGCTCTTCATAAAAGGAATCAAGACAAACGGACGAGTGAAAGAGACCGATTGGGGTTCAATTCCCAGCAGTATGTGAAGGAAGTACTAGTTCCTCACTTACTACCCTTCTACAATTGATTCGGTGGTCTTGATGAAGGGATAGAAACAGTCGAGGATGGGGCAAGTTATCACCTCAGAGTATACGACGAAACATCGCATACAACTCGGTATCAAACGTATGGACTGGCCACCGCACTCGCCCGATCTGAATCCAATCGAGAACGTATGGGGGATTTTCAAAAAAGGGTATCGGAAAGCAGTATGGAAGAGAAAAAGAATCCCTCGTAATAGGGAGGAGTTGATTGGGTTGGCACAAGAGGTGTGGAGTGTAGTACCGTGGGGGAGGATATATGGCTGGATCGATAGGATACCAGAAAGGGTTAACTTTTGTTTGCATCGGAATGGAGGGCCCACTCAGTGGTAAATATGTATAACACGGTCTTTACTTTTTCCTGTAACTTTGTTATCAGAAATCATCAAATGGTTTTCCTATTACTATTCTGTTACTGCTTTCTGGTCGCTTTCATTTTGTGTCTGGGTTAGGGTTTGTCACATCAATTTTGTTCCCCTACTGGCAGTATCAACCATGAGTGATAACTGATGACCAACCCATACAATCAATCAATCAATTTCAAGCTCAACACAATCTAACTTATTACTGAGTTGGAAAAATGGCAGCTAAAAAGCACACACTCATAGGGTTTATGAAAGGAGAGAAAAAAAAGAAGAGAAAAAAAGGATAACAGAAAATCTCGCTTAAATAGCAAGTAAGCAACTAACCAACCTTTTTTCTCCAATTTTACGTGGGGTACAACCATAACCGTGCCAAGGTACCCACCACTTCGAAAGCCGCTACGCGCCATCGAAGATGGTGGCACTCTCCCAGAGAGTGCCTAACAGTTCAACGGGAGTAACAGTTCAACGGCAGATTTATTACATACAACGAGAAATATTAACAATGAGAAATATTAACAATGAGAAATATTAACAATGAGAAATATTAACAACGAGAAATATTAACAACAAAGTACCCAATTTCACGATTTAAAAGCTGCCATAACTTTTGCCTATTATTCTTCTCCTTTACTGCCTTCCGCATCTGCACAGAAATCACTTTCCACTGCTATATAACTTTGTTGTCGGTGGCTTTTTGTGCATGGTCAATTGCTCGCTGAGACTTTTGAAGTTGCTCCTCAACACTATCCTGCTGCTTTTGTCGAACCATTGTCCTTGCCTCATGGGCATTGAGCACTCCACCCTTTTGGATTGACTGCCAACTATGCTTTTGTCATGCTGCCCAAGCAAGTTCCGCAGCTTTTGTATTTCCCAACTCTTGAAGTGCAAGTGACCCACTTTGTGCCTGAGCAAGACTTTCCTTTAGGTATTTCTGTAGACTTCGATTTAGTGTAGGAGAAATTTCACAGATTTCGGAGGAGAGAAAGTTTGCATGCTGCTGAAGTGAGCGTATTGTCTTTGGTGTTGTATCATAATTATTTTCTGAAGATTGACTTGGAGGGGGGGTAGAGGGTGCTGGGTTGTCACTGCCAGGGATGGGTAAAAATTTGTCAATTACAAGATTCGGGTTGAACGGAATTAGTTCCGTTTTCTTGAAAGCCAATATGATCAATGTCTCTTTAAAGGTTTGTGATTGGATAGACTCAAGGGCTGTCAGAAATTCAACTTTATTGAATTCTGAACACCCAGTCCTAGTTGCAGAGTCCAAAGCTTCAGCATGATAGTATTTGTAGGGTTGAAAGAGAACAATATCAAGAGGTTGTAGGAGATGTGTGCAATGTGGGGGAAGGCAAAGGAGGAGGATCTTCTTCTCATCACAAAATGAAATAAATTCCCATGTGCAGTGAGAATCATGCCCATCAAGAATTAACATTCTCCAAGCTCTAATTTGACATAATGCAGAGAACCTTTCGAAGTGATACAGCCAATCTAGAGCTCTCTCATCATTGGAATACCCAGAATCTGAAACTCCAACCAGAAAGCTCCCTGGCATATCTGTTTCCATATACCAATCCTCCATATGAATTGCTCCAGGAACAATGATCATAGGCGGCAGTACTGCACCATTTCCACTCACAGTCTCAATCACTGTCACCAATTCTCTATTGCTTGAGCTTGCCAAAGAAAAAGGACGCTTTGGCTCTCGGGTAACTACCCATTGATCTTGTCCAACACCAATTCGGAAGCCTGTCTCCTCAAAATTATAGGTATCAGTAGCAAGGATCCTCTCTCTTTCTTTTATCTCCTTATAACGATGGAACCAATCCAAGAGATCATCCGAATGATGCAATCGTTTCCATTCAACATCAAGAGCTTTTTGTTTTCTCTTGTGGTATTCTGGGTGCCTTTGCAGAAAGCGATGAGTCCACATATGACTTACGGTTGGTGGTGGTTCATATGAATCAAGATGAGTTGAGGCGAGAATCTAGTTTGCATAAGAACTGATATGCTGATACTGAGGTGGAATACTGATCTCATCTAATCGATTCAGGTATTGACAGAGACCCAATTCCTGATTGGCAGTCATTTTCCGATTTGGTGATTCTCTTTGCTGTTGCAATTGGCATCCTTTCCACTGGGCTCGAAGACGTCGCTCTGGTAGCTCATATTTTCGTGCCAGAGCTGCAATGTTTGGTTTTTCTGTATCTGCTATTTGAGCAATAGCTTGCGCAATTCGGGTCTCTATATCGGCATATGATTTGTTTGGCATAATGTGGTTGGTTGAAACAACTAGAATTTGTGGTGAAGGATAATAATATGTGATGATTCTGCCGTTGAACTGTTACTCCCGTTGAACTGTTAGGCACTCTCTGGGAGAGTGCCACCATCTTCGATGGCGCGTAGCGGCTTTCGAAGTGGTGGGTACCTTGGCACGGTTACGAGCAGATTACTACGCAGATCCGGCATCAGGCTTTACCTCTCCCCTAACCCCAATTTGCGTGCCAACCACCCTGGCAGCAACATTCAGGTCAAGGTCCGAGCCGACGTTGATAGTATCATAACTTCAACTTTCCCGCTTTTCTTGGCACCCTTGATGGCTGCTTCGGCAATGACTTTGTGCACCCTTAGTACGCGATTGCGCTCTTCTTCCTCCTCCTCTTCATCATCTTCATCCTCTTCTTCCCTATCATCCTCCCCTTCTCACCATTGACTTGTCGCTCAACCTTCTCAACCACAATTTCTCTAATACCCTCACAGATTCTAACGATCACATCGCCATCAGATTGAATGTCGAATTGGGTGATCCTCCGAGCGGGGGCGGCAGTCTGGGCTTCGAGCATTGCCTGGGAGCTGTTGTCTTCGCCGATTACGACGCCGATTGGATGTGAGAGGTAGGGGGCTATAGTTACTGCCGGGTGGGTAGATTGCTTGATGTCTTCGTTGTTGAATTCGGCAATTAGCGAAGCTTGAATTACTGCGCTGCGGGCCGAGAGTTCTGATGGAATGAGTGCTGTTGTGAGTGTTGCCGGGGCATTTACGGACACCGAATCTGGGAAGAGGGTGGCAATGCCAAAGGCGATTTTGGGGGTGTGGGAGGTCCCGCCTAAGAGGATTACCTAGATCGTGGTTAGAATTGGATGGCTGGTTATAGAATGAGGGAACAAACCTCGCCAATGTCTAACAGGTCCAGCTCCACTCTCTTCACCACATTCTCCACAAGTGATACAATCTGGTCGAACACCTTCTTTGCGGAGAGCTCGTACCGCAGTCTGTTAATGGTAGAGTAGAAGTCATATCCATCAGCAAGCGACTCGATAGAAATGGTTGCCGAGGTGCCCAGCGACAAAGTCCTCTTCGTCCCCTCAGCCTCCAGCCTTAGCTTGGCAAGTGACCTCTCATTTCCCAGATCAGCCTTATGCTTCTTGATAAACTCTTTCGAAAAGTAATCCACAAGCACCTCATCAAGCTTCAGCCCGCCAAGTCCATAATCATGAGCCGTCGCAAGAATGGTGTACATCCCACCCCTTGATGCGACAACCGCAGTATCACATCTAGTACCTCTGAGATCAGCCACCAAAATATTCTTGTCAACACCCTGCTCTTCGGGTATCTGCCTGGCAGCATACGCAAGGACCGCTGCCACCGGTTCACGAATGATCTGCAAAACCTCAAGCTCCCCAGCCTTAGCCACCGCAACAAGTGCTTCCTTTTGGATGTCCGAAAAGTCGGTCGGAACAGTGATCACGGCATCAGTGACCTTGCGCTCCAAAAAGTCCGATGCGGAGTCTCTAAGCCGGATAAGGTCACGACTGGACATGGTAATTCATTGAACAATGTTCCTGCATTTAGCTACATTTGGGTCTCTAAGCTTAGCTGCAGTGCCTGCTGCGTCTGGATAGAAGCCTTCAACGAAGTGGGCCAATGGAACTTTTATACAAGAGGCTCGCACGGAAAATGGTACTGGCCATGGGGGATGCCCATGTTATAAGAGTCCTTGGGGGAGATTATGGCACAAGAGTCCTCGAGGATATTATGCGAAAAAAAGTCCTTCAGGGAGACTATGGTAGGAAAGATTTCTTGTGAATACATCAAGTATCTAGAGGAGCTGAAGCTTTACAGATCGGGCATGGATAGCACAGATGCGTCATTGGACAAGGCACAGTATTTAAGCGATGGTGAGGAGGATTCTCTTTTTTTCCGTTTTGCCACGATACAGCAAGAATTTGGAGATAGCCCGTCGGGGTATTTAGGCTCCATTAGTTCCTATAAATAGCATTGTTGGCACCAGAAGTGCCCTGTGCCACGCTATTGTGCCTGGCATAGCACAATGGAATGCCAGAAGGTAGTGAAATCAATGAATGGCACAATATGGCACGGTCCTACTGTCAAGAAAGGGTGAACTACCGTATGTAAATGGCTCCTCTCTCTCATTTTAATGTCTTCAAGTTGCTACTTTTTGCTTTTTTTTTTCTGCTTAAAATTCATTGTATTTGCCTGCATTCTGCCTAGGCACATTGATATGGAGGCTTGTGCAGTGGCATAAATTCTCTCCACAACGTGCCAACAACGCTACCTATGAATGATGAGATGGTGCTAAGGGGGTGGAATGGGTTTGGGCTGAGCGATATGGGATAAAATGTATAGATAGTTGGTTGGGGAAATGCTAACCTATTTTATTTTTATTTTTTCGCCTTCCTTGCTCTTGTGGGTGGAATTTGTGCTTGCTCATTGTTGTGGGAGGCGCACATCTTGAAGCTGACTACAAACTTGTCTGTATGTTATATTGTCTGCTCTCTAGTACCTTTCACTATTTGTTTCTGCAGAACTATAAAGTAAATTCAAGTAATAAAAATACATGTGAGCCCCCGTATGTACCATATGGCCTAGAAACTGTGCGAGGCCTCTAATGTGCTATCACAAGAAAGTAACACCACATTTCTGGCCGTGTTGAAAGGAACCATATAATATGTGGCCACGTTCATAGGGTTCTCATCCCCTTCCTTGTGCCTTGAGGGCAGCACAGTACTCAGGTGAGGGAATTAATCCGTGAACACCGTCGTAGTAGTCAAACTGCCATAGATATCCTTCCTAGGGGGTGAAAAATGGCAAAGCGTTCGCGGAACTGCTTCTCTTTAGAATCAATAGGCTTAGCTACATAACAGAAGCGACAATTCATTGGGAACATCCGCGAGCCAACACTTGTACGGTAGGGTACGGTCGAATGGGTAGATAGACTCATGGTGGTTCACGAAGAGATTTGTCATCGTGTTCTGGTTTTTCTTCGTCATGAATTCTTTTGCGTTCTAGATAGAATTGTGTTATGTAAAGGGGGCTCCAGGAGCCAGGAGCGGAAACGAGAAAAAATCAGGGAACCATCGACAACCAGGCAGTGAGGATACGCTGGAGAAGAAAAGCAGAATCTTTACGACAGGGTGGTGCCGGGGTCCATAGACTTTACAGTTTTCCGGTCTTTTTCTTCTCTCCAACCATTTCTCTTTCAATAGGGGTCCTCAAACCTGGGATGGGTTTTGGATCGGTTCAGAACTAAGTTGATTTTCCATCAACTCAAGAGCCAATAAGATGAGCAATCTTAGCAGCAGGTTTGAGGATACTTGATGTAAGATGGATAATAATGGATGGGCTGGGAATCTATAAAAAGTAAGCTAGAAGAAATATAATATCATCATGATATACTTATAGAGTAATGATTATGTAGAAATAATTGCAGAAAACTAAACTGACAACAAGAGAACCATAAGGAAAAAAAAAGGAACCATCAAGAACCTAAATACATATTATATATATCAATCATAATGCCAAAAATCACCAAACAAAAAAAATTAATCATGATCTTTCAACAAGGGAAAAGGTTTCAAGAGGATAATGATAAGGAATAATGTTACAATCCCTACCCAAGTAGTGATATGCAATAGGTAATGACTTTCTCTCAAGTCTTTATTGATTGTTCTTAGGCCACTACCTACATCATCTATATAGCTGAGTCTACTGACCCCTATAATACAACACCAATCTTAGACTTAGTCTTTTCTTCTATTAACTCCTTAGTTATTAAGGATTGATAGGATGGTAGGTATCACAGATGTGAAGTGATAAAGAGCATAAAGAGTTTTTATTATAAAGAAAAGCATAGGAAAGAACTTAGATAGTTGTGTGAAGAGTACTAACTACTGGACCCAAGAACTCCTTATATGGTGAAAATCACTTAAAAGCTAAACTAGAGTGGAACACAAAATCACCTGAACTGACACAAGCCATGCCAAGTAAGCAACAAGGCACGGGTGCTGCCCAAGCCATGACGCCTGGCTGAGGCAGAGAAAACTATAATTGACTTGCTGTGAACTATTAGCTGATGACTTCTCTGCTAGTATATATCACATCATAATATCTAACTTGCCTCTTTTCCTAAGCCCAATTTCTACACATGCCAGTAAATAATTAGGTACCTATTTCATGCCCACCAAAAATCTGTAACTTTACTGACACAAGCCTTCACCAGTTTCCACTTAATTTTTAAATTCAAACTACTGGGACCAAGTCATGTTGATTCTCTACCTCTCCACAGTTTCTATTTCTCAATATCATGGGTTTCGAGTGTTCCATGCAATTTCCAGTTTAAGCCCATTTGAGGTGAAGGTTTTAAGCAATTTGAACTGTATATGCTCTTCCCATATAATCCTAACCCTTGTTACTTATACCTATGAGTTACACATAGTCATGACCTATATTAAGTCATGCTGTGAAATCCATCAGCTGACTCCTATGAGTTGCTGCTCAATATACCAATAACTAATCATAAAATATATAACAAGTCATGCATGCTAAGTGTGTCACATGTATGAAACCCATGACTCATAAATAGAGTCATGTGCAAAACTCATAATATCATATGACTCACAATTGTGAGTCATGAAAACTATCAACTAGTAACAATAAACCAATGACTCACAAGTGCGAATCATGTTCGATTCTATTACACAAAGTGAGTAATAGCATGAAAAATAACATACCTATGACTCATAACTAGGAGTTATGTGAAACCATAACCTTGCTTAGTTACCATTTGTGACACTTCCATATACTGTAGAATATAGTATACTACAAGAGTAGGACTTTTGTTTGTGAACCAAGTAAAGCACTTAAGCAAAAGTGTTGGTGAAAACAGTAGATAAGCAAAAACAATGCAACGATACTACCAAGAATGCTGATTGAATTGTCATGACAGCAGGAACCATAGCACCAAAGACATCATGCAAAGAGCTTACCTAAGTTGAGAAAGGCATGATCCTTGCCTTTTTTGAGATTTTTCAAAAAATATCTATCGTTAGCCAGATAGTTAGCCATCCATAGTCAACAGTCAGAAATTTCCTTACTCAGTCATCAAAGCAGGGCTCAATTAACAACATTCCACACTCTGGCCAACCACCCTTGCTCTCTCAGAGAGCAAAGAGATATTTAGTATGAGTTGCAAGGATCTACATGGACTGGAATAGGGAAAAGCTATGGCAAATATTAGTACCTAATGTCTCAGTATTTACTGTAGACTAGGCTTTAAGAGAGAGTGGTATTGAGAAGTGGCTAGGTAAGAAAAGAGTGAAGCTGATACTAGAACATACTCAAAAGAGGCTAGCTTGGGTTAAGGCACTCCAAAATTGGACTACTGAAGATTTTGAAGGTGTGATTTGGAGTGATGAATTCTCTGTTGAAAGAAGCTGCAATCCACAGCAAAAATGGGTCTTCAGATCTGCCTCTGAAAAGTGGCATCCAGAGTATGTTAGAGGGATAGGAAAGGGCAAGGGTATTTCTTTGATGCTCTGGGGGTGCTTCTGGAGTAGAAACTGGGGAACCTTTGTACTCTTGGTTGTAAAATCAGTAGACTGGTGGATCTATCTCAGGTTGTTGGAAATTTGTCTTATCATAGTCATAACCTGTGTTTGCAACACTCTTGGTGATCCTATCTTTCAGCAAGACAATTCTACTGTCAATACTGCTCAGGCGGTACTGGATTGGTTTGAGGAGAATGGAATTAAACTGCCTGAACACTCCTCCTGTTCCCCTGACCTAAATCCTATTAAATATGTCTAGGTTGGGCTTAAGAAAAGACATCAGATTCAGTATCCTGATATTGCTTCAGTACCTGGTGGCCCTCAGAAGGTCAAGGAGAAGCTAGCTGAGGTAATACCTATAGTATAGGATACCATACTTTCTAGGTTTTTTGAGCAGTTGTGGAGGTCAATGCCTGACTGAGTTCAGGCTGTAACTGCAGCAAAGAGCTGGTACACAAGATACTAAAAATTCTTTTTTCCTTCTTTTTTTTTCATTTATATGTAAAGTCTGGTCCTAAAATTCATTCTCTCTAATCTCTTATCAATTGAATTATCTGTGGTTGAGTTATTGCAATTTCTTTACTCAATGTTTGCCATTGTCTTGATCATTGAAATAGGCAATCACCAAGACTCTTGCTTAGGTGCTTTAGTAGCTTATATGTATAAGTAATTATACAAGGAAACTAACTAACATAGAGAAACCTCAAACTTATATATCTATTACTAGCCTCCTTAATAATATAAGTATACCCACAATGTGTGCAACCAACTATTACCAATAGGGTTTAGTTCAGAACCATAAAGAAATATAAAGAAACCAAACATTTAATTATCATACCGACCTCCCAAATTACCATCATGATTAGTGGTATGATGTTGTAATGGGAGCACCCTATAGAAAGAAAAATCTTACAGTTGCAACTGTGCTGGGGGTTCGGGGTGGGGATAAAGATAAAGGTAATTTCAAAAAAAATCAATCGGTAAAACTTAATATTATTAAGCCTGAAAGCTTCACTCAATTTTGATTTTCTCAAGAAGATCATTAGTTGCCAAAGTAGAGTTGGATTCGCATATAGTTTACGTGTATATCATATACTGCTAATTCTCACCCTTCACTACTCTGACCATGAGTACCTTTCTCCTAAAGGTTGGCTAATACAACACTCAGGGTATTATTCCCTCATGGTTGTCAGCCTGCTCTGGCTAAATCTTCTCTTGACATGAAGTATTGTCAGTGCTGCATCTCAAATGTGACTGCAGGAGATAAAACTTCTTCAGATTGTCAACATACTAGTAGCAGGCTGCCATGCAACTGAGAAGACATACTAATTATGAATACTCTTCACCCATAAGTATTTCATCTATACAAGCCATTGAGTAAACTACGTTCTTGCGATCAAACTGTCTCTTTACATTTCTCTATATAAGCCTTTAGCTTGATAGAAGCATTTACTCAGCTTCCCTGGTAAAGTACTTTAGTGATAGGGCTGGTAGGCACTAACCACAGCCAACTCCCAGAAAGCACTTCTACCATAATAAGAAACATGCATTTAGTATTCTTCTAACAACTCCAATAGTCCTACAATGATAGGGCACAAGGTGTACTCATTATTGTTTACTTGCCTAAGGACATTGGGACTTCTTCTGAGCTACTTGACAACTACTAGAGAGGTTTTAGACTACCTTTTCAGAGATACCTTAATAACTCCTTCAGTGTTGGTCCATTTTACTTGCTTCTTGTTTGAGTGGTTTCCTGCTCGAGTTGTGGAAAAGGTCCACCCTCTCATATATTCCATGGATAGTATCCAGTTAGATGGATGGTGATGACTTATACAGTATTATGAAGAGGCTGTCATTTGAACTCATTTACTAGAAATAGTACAACACAATAGCTGTAAGACCATGATATTAGATCCCTACATTAGGGTCATAGGGGGGTATTGATGACATGTCTGCAAATTCCCGAGGCAATCGGTTCCTTGTAGCATAGCCTATATAGCCCTCACAGGAGCCCCTAGAAATAGTGTTAACTAAAAATCCAAATACCTCTCAATACCACTACTCCTTCCTTGTAACTTAGAAATGAATTTCACTTTTCAAGGTAGGGTAATGTAGTGCTATTGTTAGGGTAACTGAAAACTCTGAACACTACAGTACTATTCAAAGGTAGGGTAACTCAGACCTTTTTGCAATTGTTTACCCTTAGGAGCCCACATAATGTACTAAAATATTGCCTGAATAATCTGTGTAATGTATGTCACAATTTCCTACATATCAAGGAGTACTTTCCTGACAGGTTACCTAACTTAGTGTAATAGGGATGCTTTAAGGGAAGATGGATCCCAAGTTCACGACCACACTGAAGTGACTCAAAGATCAAAAATGATAATCAACAGTAGAGTAAAGAAGAATCAAAACAGTAAAACTTAATATCATTAAGCCACAGCTTTACTCAGTAAGTTTCTTGAGAGGTAGTTGATTACCAGAGTAGAGTGGGACTCATATATAGTTTAAGTAGAATATCATATACACCAGTTCCCACTCATCACTACTCTAACTTAATCATGAACATATCTGTCTCCTATGGGCTGGCCAACAGACACCACTAAGGTCATTATTCATTTGTAGATATTGGTCCACTCTGGCTAAATCTTCTTCTGACATCAAGTGTTTCAGCGCTGCATCTCTAATATGACTGCAGGAGAAAAACTCTTTATATTGTTGACAAGCTAGTGGCGAACTATCATGCGACTGAGGAGATATACTATTTACGAACTCTCATACCTATATGGATTTCATCTATGCAAGCCTTTAGTAGACATAGCTCTCACGATCGAGCTGAACCTTCTACTTCATTCTAGTCAAGTCTTTGCCTGATAGGAAAGTCTACTCGGCTCCCCCAGTGGGGTCCCTTAGTGATTGGCCTGGTGGGCACTACCCACAGTCAACTCCAGGAAAGTACCCCTACCATGATAAGAATCATACTTTTAGAGTTCTCAAACAACCCCAATAGTCTTACAGTGATTGGGCACGAGTTGCGCCTATGTGCGATTCACCTGCCCAGAGATGCTTCAACATCTTCCAGGCCACCCCGGGACTACCCAGGTGGCTCTGGACTGCCCTTCAAGTCTTACCTGAGTAACTCCTTCAGTCCTTGTCTGCTTTACACATATTTGGTACCAGAATATAGCCCTTCTTCTGGAGCACACCCTGTGCTCTCTCATATATCCTACAGACAGTATCCGGTTGGACGAACGGTGACAACCTATATGGTATTCCAAGAGCGCCTCCACTCAGTTCCTTTTGTAAAGAATAGAGCAACTCAACAACCATAAGCCCTTGATGTATGGTCCTTATACTGGGGCCGTAGGGGGGTGTTAGAAATACCTCTGTAAAATCCTGGGGCATTCAGAGCCCTGTAGCTCCTGCTATAGGCCCCCAAAATCTACCAGATTTGTTGCCTTTAGATTTTACAGGAGTGCCCAATCCTTATAGGATCATCCCCTGCCCCAAGTATGTACCTCTATGTGCTAGGTAGGGTAACTTGAGTGCCATGTCAGGGTAACTCAGACCTTATGGCAGGGGAACTTAGGCCTCATTACATGAGCCTTTCCTGAGCCTGCCTTTTATACTACAATCTTATAGTATGCATAGTTGTCCACTATAGTGAACCAAACTACCCTTACCCGTTGACCTCAAGGTCTCTGGTATTGGTGTAAGAATAGTTTACTGTAAGACACTCTCTGGTAAGTCATTACACAACTCCCCTCTTGTCTCAGGTCCACCCTAGATGGTTAGTAACGTCTTTTATTTCCCAGCTTTGGTACATCCACTATGTAGTGATACCTTGGCTTGGATGGATACCTCCAGTGAAAATCATTAAGGGCCTCTGTGGCCATTCCTTTAAGCATCTCAAAAGGTTCCCATGAATTCTCCTCTGGTCCATAACCTTCCCACGCTACTAAGTATTAAATGAAATGGTGGTGGGAACTCATCTTTATCCTGCCATACCAATGACTATCCAGGATAGCTTCAACAACATAGCTCCGCTCATTGTCTACTATCTCTGGTAATGGAACTTCCTTCTGGGGCCTACCGACTGGATCATCATGGTATGGTTCCAGTAAACTGACATTGAATATGGGGTGGATTGACCAATGAGCTGAGAGTTTGAGCTCATATGCCTGGGACCCTACCTTTCATTTAACCACAAAGTGGCCAAACATTTGGTGGTCTAACTTCTCCATCAGCCTCTTTGTCTAGATGTTCTTTCTGTTCAACATTACCCAGTCGAACCTTTTTGCGACTCCATTGGTCACATCTTCCATTGTCACATATTCTGGAGATGGTAGCCTCTTTTAGTCATACTACTTCCATTGCCGTTCTTGTGCCGCTTGTAAGGTTTCTCTGACCTCTTGCTATGAACCTTCCCAGTTCCGTACCAAGAGCTCGCTGCTTGGATGAATTCCTTGGCTATCTGGAACTATGCCTGACCAGTTTGTACGAGGGTTGAATCAATAGTTAATCTCAAAAGGAGAAGCCCTAGTGGATTCCAAGGTACAAGTATTATACACATACTCTGCTAATAGTAATAAAGACACCGAATTGTCTTGATCATATGAGCAATAGTTCCAAAGATATTGTTCCAAAGTCTGATTCACCTGTTCAGTCTGCCTATCAGTTTTTGGTTGGAAAGCTGTTGATATATTAAGCTTGATTTGTAGTAACTTCATCAAGCTTGCCCAAAACTTAGAGGTGAATCGGTTATCTCAGTCTGAGACTATCGATTCTGGGAGCCCATGTATCCTCCATGTCTCCTTCAGGAATATTAATGCCAACTTTTCTATAGACACCTGCATTGTCAATGGTATAAAGTGAGCCATTTTTGAGAATTGATCAACAATGACCCATATCTTTGCATATCCCTCAGACTCCAGTAATGCTACAATGAAGTCCATAGAAATATCATTCCATGGTCTTATTGGCACCTCAATTGGTTCAAGTAATCCAAATCTCTTATGCCGGATTGTCTTGCTCCTTTGACATGTATCGCAAGTGCACACATACTCCATGATGTGCTCATCCATCTTTGGCCAGTAGAAGTTTACCTTGATTTGTCCAACTGTCTTGTATGTCCCAAAGTGTCCTGCGATCTGGGAATCATGTTCTGCCTCCATGATTGCTTGCTTCAACCCTTTAGCTTCAGGTATATACCACCTATTTTTATAGAGTAGTAAGTCCTTCTCTTCTGAAAAACTAGGGTCAACATCTTTCTGCCCATTGATGACTGACTTGAATATGCCCATGTACTTGTCATTTACGCTAGTTGCTTTCTTAAGCACCTCCAAAAATGGAGATTGCAACCAATAGCCTTGGCAAGATTGCAACACCTGTGGTCACAAGATGTCCTGGTCCTCATTTACAAACTATTGACCAGGTCAGACAAAGGTTGTTTCGGGGTTTGGTTGAGAATTACCCCCCCTTCAAGGTAGTAGTCCCTATGCCTTGACAATGCATCTGCCCTCTCATTCAACCTACCTTCATGGTAGATAATCTTAAAATTGAATGGTTGTAAGAATTCCACCCAGTGGTGCTGCCATCTGTTCAGTATCTTGGTACTGTTAAAGTATTCAAGATTCTTGTGATCAGTATATATAATAATCTGATTGGCAACCAACCTCAGTAAATGATCCTATTCTTTGAATACCGCCACAATCACGGTGATTTCCTTATCATGGACATTATAGTTCAACCCTGCTGGTACGAACTTCCTACTATGATAGGCCACTAGGTACCATTTCTCATCCTCACAGAGCTGGGAGAGAATGGCACCTAATGTAAAGTCACTTGCATCAGTTTCTAACTTTGTTGGCTGGTTAGTGTCAAAGTGTGCTAGAATAGGACTGGATATAAACAACTCCTTCAATTGTTTAAAAGCCTCTGTGTAGGTTGATGTCCAGTCCCATTTAATGTCCTTCTTTGTCAGGTTGGTCAATGGCCTCGCTATCTTGCTAAACCCCTTGATGAACCTTCAGTAGAAGTTAACAAAGCCCATGAAGCTTTGTACTTCGACGATGCTCTTTAGACTCGACCGGTTCTTGATCGATTCCACCTTTTCTCTTGTCATTGATATCCCATGATCAGATATCTTATATACTAGGAATTCAACTTCTTTCTGGTAGAAGGTTGACCTCTTGATGCTAACATATAAGCCTGCTTTTTGCAGCATTTCCATTACTCCACTAACTAAAGTAACATGCTCCTCTATAGTCTCTGAGTAGATCAGGATATCATCTAGATAAGCGATGACTCGTTCATCTAGTAGACCTCAAAATACATCATTTATCATACTCTCGAAAGTAGATAGTGCATTATATAACACAAAAGGCATCACAGTATACTCACACAAGCCATACCGACAACGAAAAGCAGTCTTCCATTCATTACCTTTTGCCATTTGCTAAAGGTAGTAACCATTTTTCAGATCTAAGTTGGTAAATACTGTTGCTTTCCCAAGTCTATCCCTCAGCTCATTCATTAATGGGAGGAGATAACGGCTCTTCACAGTTATCTTATTCAGTCCTCTATAGTCAATACATAACTGTAGTATACCATCTGGCTTTGGTACAAGTAATATAGGAGCAGCAGCCAGTGAGCTAGATCTCCTGATCATTCCAGTCACTAGCATCTCATCAAGGTACTCACAGAGTGCCTTTAGTTCCTTCTCTGAGAGGGGATAGATTGGACCAAAAGGTGGAGTCATTCCTGCCCGTAGTTCAATCTTGTGATCATACTTGGAGTGCAGTGGTAAGGACTCTATCCTTTCTTGACTAAAGATATCACTAAAGTCCTTATATTCTTGGAGGAGTTTTATTGCGATATCATTCCTGTCTTCATCTCAGAATTTAGCCATCCCAAGAAGATGGATAGATCCTTGATCCTCAGCCATCATTTCTTCCTCAGTGATGAATTCTAATCACTGGTAACCACATTCAGCTAGGCAATTTGCCTTACAGTATACTGACCACCAGGCCAATATACCCTTTTCCCAATCAATGTCTGAGTTATACTTAAAGAGCCAAGACATTGGAAGATACCCATCAATTTTGCCCTCTGGCATTTCTGCAATCTCAAAACTCATTTTTTTTGAGTGGTCTCCTATCTTCATCTTTACCGCCTTGGTATAATAGAGGCCTGATCCTGGGATATTGTTCCCACTTGCATCTAACATGGGGGAAGGAGTCTTCCTTCGGACACAGGGCATTTGAGTGTCTTTTGCCCATCTGCTACTAAGCACAGCTCATGTAGCACCACTATCGAGCAGTATTACTGCTTCTGCACTACTCCTTTTTGCATTCAGTTACCACACAAGTCTAACCTTTACCAGGATAGACTTTGTATGTCATGGTGGACCTGAGAGTCTCTGCCACTTTCTGGTTCCTCCTTTGCTAGACATTTCTAGTATCAAATAATATTAGTAGATAAGTAAGGGTATGAGGTTTCTCGTCTTTCAATACAAGAGAGGTCAAATAGGTCAATCGCTGTTATGTTTAAGTGTTTTTCAAACAGTTAAGTTATAAAATCATGAGTCAAAGTAAGTAGTGCTATTTACTATCATGCCAGAATAATTTCGGGTACTAAACGCTCCTCAGATAAACTTGGAAATAACTTTCATTATATATAATCAAGTCCCACCTGATGTAAACATAACTAAACCAGATCCAAACAAATCAAGAAAAACAAAACAGAATATAATAAGAAAAACCCCATAGATGCATAATAGAGAGAACTCCTAATACTAAAAACCTATAAGAAAAACTTTTCCATCCTTGACTACCTTACTCTGCTGAGTCTAGTCAAATTTAGCTTTCTATACATACTTGTCGGAGGGTGGACTTACCTTGTCTATGTCCTGTCCATCAAGTTTATCACCCCAGCATGCCATTGTTGGCCTAGGAAATTGTTAGTTGCTAACTAATTTCTCTTTAGAGGGTTACTTACCTAGTCTGAAGCATCCATATCAGCCTCCATTATCTGAGGAGTTGATTCGCAGACTTCAAGAATTTTGCTAGTAACAGGAGGAGGGGCCTTAATGTGCTTAACCTTGTTAGAGGGACTGGATGTATGGCCCACCACTTGCGCAGATCACTTGCATGCCTTGGCTGGCTTGGAAGAGCTAATAACTGGAGTAACCAAGGTACACTTCTACCAGAAGTGACCTGGTTGTCCACATTTGGTGCATTGGCCTAACTTTTGGTGCTTGTCAAGGAGCATTCTAGGAATATTCTTATGAGCAATTGAATACTTTGCATTTTCAAGCTTTCACTGATGGCTGCCCAAAGAGTTAGCAAGTTTGAGATTCTACTTACCTGAACCCTTTCCCTTCTTCTGTTGCTTCTTTGAGGAATGCTTGTCCTCACTCTTATCATGACTGGATCCTTTATCCTTAACTACTGTTCAGCTAAAGTGCATATTATCCTGCAAGTCATGGCCAGTCTTCCTTAAGAGATCAAGGTAGTTATTTACATCCTTGGGATGGGGGTTCTTCTGAGCGCAGGCTGTCCACAGTTCTGACATAATGCCGATACATAACTTGTCTTTCACTGCTCATCTATCTGTTTACCCTAGTTTGGTCATTAGATCAATAATCTTGTCCAAGTACTTATCTACTTGGCCAGGATTTATCTCCAAAGAGGTTCACTCAACTAAAGAGCGATCCTGATGGGTATGTCCTCTAAAACTAGTTTCCAGACGATGGCAGAATCCTTCTCTGGTACATAGTTCCTTGTCTGGATTAAATGACATTCTACTTCATTGGGCAGCCTCCTCATTAATATAATAGTGGAGACCTATATACCAGCTTTTGGCAGAACCTTCCAAAAGAGGGATAACTAAGCTAATCTTATCCATGTCTTCAGTGACAGATTCATGGAAATAATTATACTTGATTTCCACATCACTAAGAAACCTCAGAGTGTCATTAATATCCCCGGTAAAGGCCTTGATGTCATACAATTTCTCAGGTTTCTTAAGCGTTACCTTGGAAGCTATCTTACTTTCCTTCTTACATAACTGTAAGAATTTGGCCAGCTTACGAGTTCCGTGGTCATAGCATCTCTTCTTTGAGTTATTCCAGTTTGACTTGCATCACCCAAGTAATTGCTCAAGATTGAGGAGGGAGTCAGCATCATTGTCTGAACTGCTAGAGGAATCGGAACCACTATGATCTCCTCCTGCTCCAGTGTTTCCACCTGTAGGAGGTCTGTTACCTACGCCTCCCCCTGGAACATCATATCCATCAAAGGATTCCTCCGAACTACCAGGTCTACTAAAGCGAGAACCACCCCTGGATGGTAGGACTTGATGTGGTGTTGGAGGCGGTAAGCGAGTACTATTTGATTGTCTTTGAGTTCCTATTACTTGCCCAGGTTTGAACCGGGACTGTTGGTATTCCAAACAAGTGTCTAGTGCAAGCAGGAGCCCTTGGTAGTGTAGTGAGCCACAGAAATCACATGAGGTTTTTTCAACTTCGGGTCTGTTTTCTCTTGACGCATTTTGTCCCAGTGGGTGCTTAACTACCTGGGAGGGTAGTTTAATACACCTGTCAACATGATGGTAGCGTCTTTCGAAAATTGACCCTCACTTGACCAAACAAGCAGGGGGACAATCACTTGCAAGGGACTGCCCCCAAGCCCCAGGCCCCCTAAATTCTGACCAAAATTGCAACTTAATGGCTTATGTCCTGGAGCTGGTGGAATAACAATAGGACTATTTTGCGCTGGCATATGTGGTGCCTGTCGCATCAGAACTGGTATTGCACTACCAAAAGATCTCTCTCCTGTGGGTGGTTGGACTGCAACCGTCGAGGTATTACTGACTCCTGAAAGAGTCATTGATGTTTCTCCGACCAGTGGTGTCTGCCTTGTCCTTCTCTCCACCTTCAGCATGGGCCTAGTCATAGGAGCCAGTTCCCCAGAAGGACTATTGTCTCTACTCCTCCATGCTCTTTGGGGGGGGTTGGATGGAGCCTGTAAGGCTTCCCGAGAGAACTGCTCTTCGCATTCCTTACTTATTACTCGTATCCCTAAAGGGGTGAGAAATTGCCTTTCTTCTGCCTTCTGCAATATTTCATGAAGCTTCAGAGCAAAGTTATGTGCATGTTTTTCAGTAAGCACTAATGGAAGGAGGGAGCATCTCTCATAATTGCATCATTATGAGAGTCTTTTATATATCTACCTTGCATTGCCTTCTCTAGAGCTCCAATCCTGGTGTTTAGCAAGTTGGCATTTTGGACATGGTCATGAAATGCGGACTGTTGATCTAACATCCAACTCCATGCTATCTTTATCATATCCTGACGAAATGCAGCTTGACTTTGCTCATTCCAGAAACATAACAATTCCTGAGCTGCATGAAACTGACGACTGATTTGCCAAAGGATATACTGTTCCACATACTCACGTGTAAAGTCTGCAAACCTCATACCCTGTTTGTCAACACTCATCATCTCAGTAAACTCAGCATCATGGGAAAAGGGTTGCTTGAGGGCCCTTGAGTCTGCAACCACCAATTCTTGACATGCCTGAGGAACCTCAATAGGAGCAGCTTCAAGTAATAGTGGTACAGGTTCTCACTCCAAACCCTGTAGATCTGCAATAATGTTTGCTCGTAGGGTTTGGGCAGCATGCTCCTGTGCTGCAAGGTCAGTCAAACCAACTTCGGAAGATATGATTCTTTCTACCCGATGCTTCTTGTACCAGAAAAGCGACTCGTATTCGAATATATCAATATAGGAAGGTTTTTGGCAACAGGTTGAAGAGAGTTAAGTGAGGAAGTTGCTTAACGATATACTGTAATGGGGACACACTAAGGGAAGATGGATCCCAAGTTTGCGACAGCACTGAAGCAACTCACAGATTAAAAACGATAATCAACAGTAGAGTAAAGAAGAATCAAAACAGTAAAACTTAATATTGTTAAGCTGCAGCTTCACTCAGTAAGTTTCTCAAGAGGTAGTTGATTGCCAGAGTAGAGTGTGACTTGCATATAGTTTAAGTAAAATATCATATACTGCCAGTTCCTACCCATCACTACTCTAACTTAATCATGAACATACCTGTCTCCTATAGGCTGGCTAACACACACCACCCAGGACATTATTCCTTGTTGGATGTTGGTCCACTCTGGCTAAATCTCCTTCCTACATCAAGTGTTTCAGCACTACATCTCTAATGCGACCGCAGGAGAAAAACTCTTCATATTGTTGACAAGCTAGTGGTGAACTATCATGCAACTGAGGAGATATACTATTTATGAACTCTCATACCCATATGCATTTCATCTATGTAAGCCTTTAGTAGACATAGCTCTCACAATTGAGCTGAACCTTCTACTTCATTCTAGTCAAGTCTTTGCCTGATAGGGAAGTCTACTCAGCTTGCCTGGTAGGGTACCTTAGTGATTGGCCTTGTGGGCACTACCCCCAGTCAACTCCCCAAAAGCACCCCTACAGTGATAAGAATCATGCTCTTAGAGTTTTCAAACAACCCCAATAGTCTTACAGTGATTGGGCATGAGTTGTGCCTATGTGTCATTCACCTGCCCAGAGATGCTTCAACATCTTTCGGGCCACTCCAGGACTAACTAGGTGGCTCTGGACTGCCTCTCCAGTATTACCTGAGTAACTCCTTCACTCTTTGTTCGTTTTACACATATTTGGTACCAGAAGATAACCCTTCTTCTCGAGCACACCCTATGACCTCTCATATATTCCACCGACAGCATTCGGTCAGACGGATGGTAACAACCTATATGGTGTTGCAAGAGGTCCTCCACCCAGTTCCTTTTGTAAGGAAGGGAGCAACTCAACAACCATAAGCCCATAATGTGCGGTCGTTACATTGAGGCCGCAGAGGGGTGTTAGAAATACCTCTGTAAAATCCTGGGGCATTCGGAGCCCTGTAGCTCCTCCTATAGGCCCCTAAAGGCTACTAGGTTTGTTGCCTTTAGATTTTACAGGAGTGCCCAATCCTTATAGGTTCGCCCCCTGCCCCAAGTAAGTACCTCTATGTGCTAGGTAGGGTAACTTGGGTGCCATGTCAGGGTAACTCAGACCTTATGGCAGGGTAACCTGGACCTCATGTCAGGGTAACCCAGGCCTCATATCAGGGTAACTTAGGCCTCGTTACATGAGCCTTTCCCGAGCCCCCCTTTTATACTACAATCTTATAGTATGCGTAGTTGTCCACTATAGTGAAACTAACTACCCTTACCTGTTGACCTCAAGGTCTCTGGTATGGGTGTAGGAATAGTTTACTGTAAGACACCCTCTGGTGGGTCATTACACTTAGTCTTCTTAGACTTCCCTAATATTCCTCTGGTAGTAGACTTGCTATTTCATACTGGAGTCTACCATGGTATAGTTTGTATACTAGACTGTTCCTACTTTAGTTACCTCTTGGTATACTACTTGGGCTTCTGTTCAGTATGCTGTAGCTATCTATCTGTAGAGTTATTACAGATGTCCCAAAACAATAACTATAACAAATAACTTAACACATTAAGGAAATCTTCCAAGTATTACTATTAATCTGGTTACCATAACAACAGAAGGAAACATAATATAATCATATAATAAATAAAACTATAAATATAAGAAACATATTCCTCTACTTCTTTCTAGATGTAGAAGAGATGTTGAGACAAATACAGCTGTAGCTGCACATATTTATGTGTCATCTGGTTGACCTCTCAAGTGATCTTAGTTGAGACATGACTTATCTCAGCTTTGCATAAATGTATGCAAGGAGTATGACTGCTAGTAAGAACACAAGCATTTGGTATGTCAAAATGATGATTCATGATACAAACTCCTATCTAATATCAGCTAGCAGTCTTTTTGAGAAGAATAGGAGGTAAGGGTATGGGTGGTTCACATTGGGATTTGGTATTAGAAGGTAGTATTGGGAAGGAAATGATATCACTCTACTGTGACCATATAATAACAGTATTACTGTCCCCCAATATGGAATTTATTTCCCTGGCCAATGCTAGGAGAACAGATAGTATACAAGAAATGAGTTTGTGATACCAATTTAGGAGTCTTTCCTTGTAATGAGCCAACAGAGGGTATCTTACAGTAAACTATTCTTATACCCATACCAGAGACCATGAGGTCAATAGGTAAGAGTAGTTTGGTTCACTATAGTGGACAACTACATATGTTATAAGATAGTAGTACAAAAGGCAGGCTCAGGAAATGCTCATGTAATGAGACCTGAGTTACCCTAACATGAGGTCTGAGTTACCCTGACATGAGGCTTGGGCTACCCTGACATGAGGTTTGAGTTACCCTGCCATAAGGTCTGAGTTACCCTGACATGGTACCCAAGTTACCCTACCTAGCATATAGAGGTACTTACTTGGGGCAGGACATGATGCTGTAAGGATTGGGGACTATGGGAAAACCTAAAGGCAACAAACCTGGTAGCCTTTGGGGGGCTATAGAAAGAGCTACAGGGCTCCAAATGCCCCAAGATTTTGCAGAGGTATTTCTAATACCCCCTTGCGGCCCCAGTGTAAGGAGCGCACATCATGGACTTATGGCTGCTGAGTTGCTCCCTTCCTTACAAAAGGAATTGAGTGGAGGCCCTCTGGCAACACCATATAGGTTGTCACCATCCGTCCCACCAGATGCTGTCCGTAGGATATATCAGGAGGCATAGCGTGTGCTCCAGAAGAAGTGCTATCTTCTGGTACTAATTACGTGTAAAACGGACAAGTCCTGAAGGAGTTACTCAGGTAAAACCAGAAGGGTAGTCGAGAGCCTCCCGGGTAGTCCTAGGATGGCCCAGAAGATGTTGAATCATCTCCAGGCAGGTGAATTGCACATAGGTGCAACTTGCGCCCCATCGCTGTAAGACTATTGGAGTTATTTGAGAACTCTAAAAGCATGATTCTTATCATGGTAGGGGTACTTTCAGGAAGTTGACTGTGGGTAGCGCCCACAAGGCCAATCACCAAGGTACCCCATTGGGAGAGCCAAGTAGACTTTCCTATCAGGCAAAGACTTGATTAGGATGAAGTAGAATGTTCAGCTCGATTGTGAGAGTGGTGTCTACTACAGGCTTGCATTGATAGAATGCATATGGGTATGAGAGTTCATAAGTGGTATATCTCCTTAGGTGAATGATAGTTCGCCACTAGCATGTCAATGATATGAAAGGTTTTTCTCCTGCAGTTGCATTGGAGATATAGTACTTGAAACACTTAATGTCGGAAGGAGATTTAGCCCAAGCAGACCAACATCCACAAAGGAATAATGACCTCAGTGGTGTGTATTGGCCTGCCTGGAGGAGACAGGTGTGCTCATGATTAAGTTAGAGTAGTGATGGGTGGGAACTGGCAGTATATGATATTCTACTTAAACTATATGTGAGTCCCACTCTACTCTGGCAATCAACTACCTCTCGAGAAACTTACTGAGTGAAGCTGCGGCTTAACGATATTAAGTTTTACTGTTTTGATTCTTCTTTACTCTACTGTTGATTATTGCTTTTGATCTTTCAGTCACTTCAGTGCCATCACGAACTTGAGATCCATCTTCCCTTAGGGTACCCTTGTTACAGTATATCATTAAGTGACTTCCTCGCTTAACTCTCTTGAACTTGTTGTCACAAAACCTTCCTACATTGATATATTCGAGTACGAGTCGCTTGTCTGGTACAAGAAGTATCAGGTGGAAAGAATTATGTCTTCTGAAGTTGGTTTTACTGACCCTGTGGCACAGGAACATGCCACCCAAACCCTATGAGCAAATATTATCATGGATCTACAGGGTTTGGAGTGGGAACCTGTGCCACTATTGCTTGAAGCAGCTCCCATTGAAGTTCCTCAGGCATGTCAAGAATTGGTTGTTGCAGACTCGAGGGCCCTCATGCAATCCTTTTCCCATGATGCTGAGTTTATTGAGATGATGAGTGTTGACAATCAGGGTATCAGCTTTGCAGACTTAACATGTGAGTATGTTGAACCGTATATTCTTCAGGAAATCGGTTGTCAATTTCACGCAACTTAGGAACAATTACATTTCTGGAATGAGCAAAGGCAAGCTGCATTTCATCAGGATATGTTGAAGATAGCATGGAGTTGGATGTTGGATCAACAGGCCACATTTTGTGAGTACGTCCAAAATGCCAACTTGCTAAACACCAGGATTGGAGCTCTAGAGAAGGCAATCCAAGGTAGATATGCCATAGACTCTGATAATGATGCAATTATGAGAGATGCTCTTCCCCTTTCATTAGTGCTTTCTGAAAAATGTGCACCTAACTTTGCATTGAAGCTTCATGAAATGTTGCAGAAAGTAGAAGAAAGGAAATTTCTCACTCCTCTAGGGATACAAGAAATCAGTAACGACTGGGAAGAGCAGTTCTCTTGGGAAGCCTTATAGGCTCCATCCAATCCTCCCACATGAGCACAGAGAAGTAGAGACTATAGTCCCTCTGGAGTAATGGCTCCTATAACCAGGCCGATGCAAATGGTGGAGAGAAGGACAAGGCGGACACCACCAGTCAGAGAAACATCAATGACTCTTTCAGGAGCCAAGAATACCCTGACAGTTGCAGTCCCACCACTCACAGGGCAGAGACCTTTTAGTAGTGTGATGCTAGTTCTTATAGAATAGGTACCATAGACCCTGGCGCACAATACTCCTATAGTCATTCCATCAGCCACATAACCTAAGACTTCAGGCAGCAGCCTTGATCAACATATAGGAGTCCTGGGGGCTTGGTCAAACTCATTTGAGAGTGATTGTTCCTCAACTTGTTGGGTCGAGGGAGGCTCAATTTTCAAAAGACTCTACTACCATGATGATGAGTGTATTAAACCTCCTTCACAGGCAATTAGGTACCCACCAGGAGAAAATGCATCAAGAGAAAACAGACCTGAAGTTGAAAAAACCCCACATGATTTCTGTGGCTCACTTCGTCACCAAGGACTCCCACTTGCACCAGAGACTTGTTTGGAATACCAACAATCTTGGTTCAAACTCAGGCAAGCAATGGAAACTCCGAGTCAATTAGATAGTACTTGCTTACCTCTTCTGACACCACATCCAGTCCCACCATCGAGGGGTGGTCTCCGCTTTAGTGGACTGGGTAGTTCAGAGGAATTCTTTGATGGATATGATGTTCTGGAGGGAGGTGGAGGTAATATACCTCCTACAGGTCGAAATGCTGGGGCCACAGGAGATCCGGGTGGTTCCAATTCCTGTAGCAGTTCAGACAATGATGCCGACTCCCTCCTCAATCTTGAGCAATTCCTTCAGCAATATAAGTCAAACTAGAATGACTCAAAGAAGAAACAATATGCCTGCAGAACTCATAAGCTAGTCAAATTCTTACAGTCATGTAAGAAGGAAAGCAAGACAGCTTCTAAGGTAAAGCCTAAGAAACCTGTAAAATTGGGTGATGTCAAGACTTTTATCAGGGATGTTATTGACACTCTGAGGTTTCTTAGTGATGTAGAAATCAAGTATAATCATTTTCGTAAGTCTGTTACTGAAGACATGGATAAGATTAGCTTGGTTATCCCTCTCTTGTGAGGTTCTGCAAAAAGCTGGTATATGGGTCTCTACCATTATATTAATGAGGAGGCTGCCTAATGAAGTGGAATGCCATTTAACCCAGACAGCAAGCTACATACCTGGGAAGGATTCCGCCATCATCTAGAAACTAGTTTTGCAGGAAATGCCAATCAGGATCACTCTTTCACCCAGTGGACCTCTTTGGAGATGAAACCCGGTCAAGTAGATAAGTACTTGGACAAGGTCATTGATCTAATGAGCAAATTATAGTATACAGATAAACAAGCAGTGAAAGACAAGGTGCATATCCGCAGTATGTCAGAACTGTGGATACCCTGGACTCAGAAGAACCACCATCTTGAGGATATAAATGAGTACCTCGATCTTCTAAGGAAAACTGACCATGACTTGGAAATCAATAGGCACGTTAGCTGAACAGTAGTTAAGGATAAAAGATCTAGTCATGATAAGAGTGAGGACCAGTATTCCTCAAAGAAGCAACAGAAGAAGGGAAAGGGTTCAGGTAAGCAGAATCTCAAACCTGCTAACTCTTTGGGCAGTCATCAGTCAAAGTGGGAAAATTCAAAGTATTCAATTGCTGACAAGAATATTCCTAGCATGCTCCTGCACAAGTGCCAAAAGTTAGGTCAATGCACCAAATATGGACAACCACGTCACTTCTGGCAGAAGTGTACCTTGGTTACTCCAGTTGTTAGCTCTTCTAAGTCAGCCAAGGTATACAAGCAATCTGTGCAAGAGGCAGGCCATATATCTGGTCCCTCTAACAAAGTTAAGCACATTGAGGCCCCTCCTCCTGTTACTAGAAAAAATTTTGAAGTCTGCGAATCAACTCTTCAGATAATGGAGGTTGATATGGATACTTCGGACTAGGTAAATAACCCTCCGAAGAGAACTCACAATTCCCTAGGCCAACGATGGCATGCTGGGGTGATAAACTTGATGGACTGGAGATGGACATGGTAAGTCCACCCTCCAAAGACTATGTATAGAAAGCTAAATTTGACTAGACTCAGTAGAGTAAGGTAGTCAAGGATAGAAAAGGTTTTCTTATGAGTTTTTGGTATTAGGAGTTCTCTCCATTATGCATCTATTGGGTTTTTCTTATTATATTCTGTCTGGTTTTTCTTGGTTTGTTTGGATCTGGTTTAGTTATGTTTACATCAGGCGGGATGTGATTATATACAATGAAAGTTATTTCTAAGTTTACCTGAGGGGGGTTTGGTACCCAAAATTATACTGGTGTGATAGTAAACAGTACTACTTACTTTGACTCATGATTTTATAACTTAAGTGTTTGCAAAACACTTTAAACTTAACGGTGATTAATCTATTTTGACTTCTCTTGTATTGAAAGATGAGAGACCCCATACGGTTACTTACCTACTAACATTATTTGATACGAGAAATGTCTAGTGAAGGAAGAACCTGAATGCAGCAGAGACTGTGGGGTCCCCCATGACATACAAAGTCTATCCAGGTAAAGGTTAGACTTGAGTGGCAACAGAATGCAAAAAGGAGTAGTGCAGAAGTAGTACTACTCCTCCATAGTGGTGCTACATGAGCTGTGCTTTGTAGCAGATGGGTAAAAGACACTCAAATACCCTGTGTCCAAAGGAAGACTCCTTCCCCCATATTAGATGCAAGTGGGAACAATATCTCAGGATCAGGTCTCCATTATACCAAGGCGGTAAAGATGAACATGGGAGACCACTCAAATAAAATGATCTTCGAGATTGCAGAAATGCCAGAGGGCAAAATTGATGGGTATCTTCCAATGTCCTGGCTCTCTGAGCATAACCCAGACATTGATTGGGAAAAGGGTATACAGGCCTAGCAGTCAGCATACTGTAAGGCAAATTGCCTAGCTAGATATGGCTACTGGCAATTAAAATTCATCACTGAGGAAGAAATGATGGCTGAGGATCAAGGATCTGTCTATCTCCTTGGGATGGCTGAATTCTCAGATGAAGATGGGAATGATATCACACTAAAGCTCCTCCCAGAATATAAGGACTTTAGTGATATCTTTAGTCAAGAAAGGATAGAGTCCTTACTGCAGTACTCCAAGTATGATCACAAGATTAAACTACAGGTGGGAACAGCTCTGACTTTTGGTCTGATCTATCCCCTCCCCAAGCAGGAACTAAAGGCACTCCATGAGTATCTTGATGAAATGCTAGTGACTGGAATGATCAGGAGATCTAGCTCACTGACTGCTGCTCCTATATTATTTGTACCAAAGCCAGATGGTACTCTGCAGTTATGTATTGACTATAGAGGACTGAACAAGATAACCATGAAGAGCCATTATCCCCTCCTGCTAATAAATGAGCTGAGGGATAGACTTGGGAAAGCAACAGTATTTACCAAGTTAGATCTAAAAAACAGTTATTACCTTTTGTGAATAGCAAAGGGTGAAGAATGAAAGACTGCTTTTCATTGTCAGTATGGCTTGTATGAGTATACCGTGATGCCTTTTGGGTTATGTAACATACCATCTACTTTCCAGAGTATGATAAATGATGTATTTAGAGGTCTACTAAACGAAGGAGTTATCGATTATATTGACGATATCTTGATCTACTCAGAGATTATAGAGGAGCATATTGCTCTAGTTAGGAGAGTAATGGAAAAGCTGTGAGAAGCAGACTTATGTGTTAGCATCAAGAAGTTAAACTTCCACCAGAGAGAAGTTGAATTCCTAGGGTATAAGATATCTGATTGTGGGATATCAATGATAATGGAAAATGTAGAATTGATCAAGAACTGGTTGAGTCCAAAGAGTATCATTGAAGTACAAAGCTTCATGGCCTTTGCTAACTTGTACCAAAGGTTCATCAAGGGGTTTAGCAAGATAGCATGGCCATTGGCAGACCTGATGAAGGAGGGCATTAAATGGGACTGGGTACCAGCCTGCTCGGAGGCTTTTGAGTAATTAACAGATTTGTTCACATCCAGCCCTATTCTAGCACATTTTGATCCCAACTGGCCAACAATGTTAAAGGCCAGTGCAAGTGACATTGCATTAGGTGCTGTTCTATCCCAGCTCCAGGAGGATGAGAAATGGTACCTCATGGCCGATCATAGTAGGAAGTTCATACCAGCAGAGGTGAACTATGATGTTCATGCTAAGGAAATGACTGTGATCTTGGTGGCATTCAAAGAATAGGATCATTTACTGAGGTCGGTTGGCAATCAGATTATTATATATACTGATTACAAGAATCTTGAATACTTTAACAGTACCAAGATACTAAATAGATGGCAACACTGCTGGGCAGAATTCTTACAAGTGTTTAATTTTACGTTATCTACCATGAAGGTAGGCTGAACTAGAAGGCAGATACATTGTCAAGGCATAGGGACTACCGCCTTGAAGGGGCGGATAATTCTCTACAGAACCTTGAAACAACCTTTTTTCGACCTGATCAATGGGTTGTAAATGAGGAACAGGATATCTTGTGACCACAGGTGTTGCAATCTTGCCAAGGCTATTGGTTGTAATCTCCCTTTTTGGAGGTACTTAAGAAAGCAACTAGCACAGATGACAAGTACATGGGCATATTCCAGTCTATCATAAATGAGCAGAAAGATTTTGACCCTAGTTTTTCAGTAGAGAAGGACTTACTACGTTATAAGAATAGGTGGTATATACCTGAGACCAAAGGGTTGAAGCAAGCAATCATAGAGGCAGAACATGATTCCCAGATCGCAGGACACTTTGGGACATACAAGACAGTTGGACAAATCAAGGCAAACTTCTACTGGCAAAAGATAGATGAGCACATCATACAGTATGTGTGTACTTGCGATACATGTCAAAGGAGCAAGACAGTCTGGCATAAGGAATTTGGATTACTTGAATCAATTGAGGTGCCAATAAGACCATGGAATGATATTTCAATGGACTTCATTGTAGCACTACCGAAGTCTGAGGGATATACAAAGATATGGGTCATTGTTCATCGATTCTTGAAAATGGCTCACTTTATACCATTGACAATGGAGGTGTCTATAGAAAAGTTGGCATTAATATTCCTGAAAGACATATGGCGCTTACATGGGCTCCCAGAATCAATAATATCAGCCTGAGATAACCAATTCACCTCTAGGTTTTGGGCAAGCTTGATGAAGTTACTACAAATTAAGCTTAATATATCCACTGCTTTTGACCCAGAAACCGATGGGCAAACTGACAGGGTGAACCAGACTTTGGAACAATATCTTCGCAGCTATTGCTCATATCAGCAAGATGATTGGGTGTCTTTGTTACCATTGGCAGAGTATGCATATAATACTTCTACCTCGGAATCCACTAGGGCTTCTCCTTTTGATATTAACTATGGATTCAACCCTCATACAAACTGGTCAGGTATAGTTGCAGATAGCCAAGGGATTCATCCAAGCAGTGAACTCTTAGTACAGAACTGGGAAGGTTCATAGCAAGAGGTCAGAGAAACCTTACAAGGGATGCAAGAAAGGTAAAGGAAGTGGCATGACCAAAAGAGGCAACCATCTCCAGAATATGTGACAATGGAAGATGTGACCAATAGAGTCGCAAAAAAGGCTGATGAGGTAATGTTGAACTGAAAGAATATCTGGACAAAGAGGCTGATGGAGAAGTTAGACCATCGAATATTTGGCCCCTATGTGGTTAAATGAAAGGTAGGGTGCAAGGCATATGAGCTCAAACACCCAGCTCATTGGTCAATCCACCCCATATTCAATATCAGTTTACTGAAACCATACCGTGATGATCCAGTAGGTAGGTTTCAGAAGGAAGTTCCATTACCAGAGATAGCAGACAATGAGTCAAGCTATATTATTGAAGCTATCCTGGATAGTCATTAGTATGGCAGGATAAAGATGACTTCCCACCACTATTTCGTTCAATACTTAGTATCTTAGGAAGGTTATAGACCAGAGGAGAGTTCATGGGTACCTTTTGAGATGCTTGAAGGAATGGCCACAGAGGCCCTAAATGATTTCTACCAAAGGTATCCATCCAAGTCAGGGGATCACTATTACAAACCAGGCATGGTTTGTAATGGTTTCATTTGTTAAAAAGGGTTTTCACATGACTCAGTTGAGTCATACGATGATATGTTTTGCACTATGACTCGAGAACGAGTCATAGGGTTTCACATGACTCATAGTTGTGAGTCATAGTTGTTTATGTTTGAATTTGATTGGTATGTTGAGCGTTGACTCATAGGTACGCCTATGAGTCATGAGGATTAAGAGGCATGACTTCGTTTATACGAGTCATGAGGTTTCGCACATGACCCCTTTAAGGTCATGGGACTTTCGCGCATGACCAAGTATGGTCATGAGGTTATATGTTACGCGAGTGTATGAGTCACAGTTGTGACTCATTTGATTTGTAAGCGGGTTGCTGGAAGAACTATATAAGGAGGTCAGATAGGACCTGATAGTTAGTTCTTCACGCAACCACCTAAGTTATTTCCTATCTTATAAGTTATCAATAAAACACCTTTACGCTCTTTACTACAAGGACCAACAATCACGAAGAAAACAGAATCAATACTAGTTAGCACTATAAGGACTTAGTATTGACAATGGTCAATACTAAGATGTAGTGTAAGATAACAAGTATTGAGAATTCTCGAAGAAGAGAGAATACAATAAGAGATAGTAAGTATTATCTCTGAGAAGAAAAGCTAACGATAGGATCGTTGCCTGTTGCGAGATATAAGATAAGGAGAGATCTTATAGCCGATCGTAACATTTGGTTGCATCCTAAGCAACACCCAACGACAACACGGATTTTGAATACGAAGACCAATCCTTAGAACTCCCAGAGGTTGCACAAGAACTTGCAAGAACAGCCTCGGAAAGAGGGAGAACACCGAGTCCAGTTACACCAGAAGAAGGATCACCACATTACGAATCTTCAAGCGAAGAAGAAAGAACAGAAAGAATGTCGGGTCAAGGACAAGCAGCGGGACAGGCTGCAAATCCACCGCCAGGAAATGAAGAACCACTTGGACAACTGGCACAGATACTACAAGCCATGAATGTTCCGAAACCGAAGGTTAAACCACCAAGCACCTACACAGGTGATAGAAAAGAACTCAGGAACTGGCTAGCGGAACTGCAAATCTACTTTCAAGCAGTAGGATGGGCAGAAGGACACAATAAAGAGAAAATCACCTATGTATCCAGCTTGCTACGAAAAGAGGCAAGTTCATGGCTCACACCCTATACGGAAGGAATAAGGACCGCACCTTGGAACGACTGGGAGGAATTCAAGGAAGCAATTAGAAACCAGTTTGGGGAAATTGATCCAAGGGGAGCCGCAAGAATACAACTCAAAAACATGAACCAAGGAAACCAGACTATGATGGAATACTGGAACAAGTTCCAACTGGCCCTGACAGAAGCAGAATTGGATGACACGACAGTAGGAGAATGGCTATATGCAGGAATGAACCCAAAACTGCAAGAAGAATTTGATCACTACGATAAAACAATCACGGCAGCACCCGAATTGGCAGTATGGGCTATGGAAAAAGAAATTCGACTCGCCACACTCAAACATCTGCGCCAGGCCAAGAAAGTAAAGACAGAGATATATGGCACCCCAAGGAACCAAGATGGCACTTTTAAAACAACACCCAAGGAAATTCCGCAAGGTGATCCCATGGATCTGGATGCTACAAATCGAAGGAGGTACCAAAGACTACCCCAGGAAGAATATCGAAAACGCATGAAAGAAGGACTATGCTATCAGTGTGGAAGAAAGGGACACATGGCAAAAGACTGTAGAGTCAAGAAGGCCAATAACAAGGGACCGAAGATTCGAGAACTGGACGTCGAAAAAGAACAAGAAGAGGCTTTAAACGACAGAAGTCCCCAGGAATAGATGGTTCTGGGGACAACAGAACGAAACCCATCAAAAGAGGGAGGACGTCCCCAGGAAAGGATGGGCCAGGGGATGACAAAACAAGAAACATCAAGATCGCACACCTCAATACTGCAATAACCAACAAGGAACTAAGAAACCTTGAATCGGACCATATCATGGTCAAAGTACGACTACACAACAAGCAACAACAAATATTGACAAACGCAATGATCGACTCAGGGGCAACGGAAGATTTTATAGACCGCAACTTCGCTATAAATCATCAGTTACCCTTAAAGAAAATCGAAAAACCAAGAGACATATACATGGTAGATGGAACGGTATCGGATGCCGGACCAATCACCCATGTCACAGAAATCCCTATGGACATCGGAAGCCACAAGGAGAAAGCAACTTTCCTAGTAGCAAACCTTGTCAAACACGAAGTCATCCTTAGAATGACATGGTTAAAAGACCACGACCCAAGAATCGATTGGCGAAAGGAAGAAATCACCTTCGACAGCGATAGGTGTAAGGCAGTATGCCTTGATGCCTCCCCAACGGTATATGCAGTACCAGAAAAGGAAGCAATTCAGGAAAATCTAGAAAGTAGGATTCTAAGAATCAGCACTCAAGAAGGACCAAATTATGAAGTCATAGTCAAAAGGCTGAGAAAAGACGCGAAGATACCTATGAAGGGTTCACGAAAGGCTGCAGGCAGTGACCTGTTCAGCATAGAAGAAGCAACAATCCCAGCAAGGGGACAGAAGCTCCTTGGAACAGGAATCTCGATGGGACTTCCGGAGGATACCTATGCCCGCATCGCACCCAGAAGTGGTTTGGCAAGCAAAAATGGCCTTACCATTAATGCTGGAGTCATAGATGCGGATTATACAGGAGAAATTCGGGTCCTATTGGTAAACCTGTCAGAAGTGGATTATAAGGTCCACAAAGGAGATAAGATTGCCCAGATAATTGTTGAAAAAATAGTTTCAACACCCTTCAAGGAGGTACAGCAACTTCAACCCACGGAAAGGGGCAACCAAGGATTTGGCAGCACAGATCACCGAAAGGAAGAACCATCTCAGAACAAGAAAAAACTATCGATCACTTTCATCTCAGCACAAGCATTCGGTAGAATGCACAAAAAAGGAGAAATCACCGGAATCCTAAAATGGGACGATGCAAGACTCACACTGGTGGCTACGACAATTAGCACCGAACTAGCACTACAAAAGAAAAGAAAGGGTAGAAAAGAAACCTTAAGACAAATAGTGCCCAAGGAGTATCACAACTACTTGGATATATTTGAAGAAAAAGAAAGAACTGAGTTGCCACCACATAGGGCAGCAGACAACAAAATCGAAACGGAAGCATCGCCACCATTCATGAAACTCTACCCCTTGAGAGGGGAAGAACTCAAGGAACTCAGAGAATACCTGGAAAAAAACCTAGAAAGACGATGGATAAGACCTTCGTCCTCATCAGGGGGAGCACCCATACTCTTCGTCAAGAAGAAAGATGGGGGCTTAAGACTCTGTGTTGATTACAGAGGCCTAAATGCGGTATCAAAAAAAGATCGATATCCGTTACCATTGATAAGCGAGGCCTTGGATCGATTGCAAACGGCGAAATACTTCACCAAACTCGACATCAAGGACGCATATCAACACATAAGAATTGCCAAAGGAGACGAATGGAAGACTGCATTCAGAACAAGATACGGACTATATGAATATATGGTCATGCCATTTGGATTAGCTAATGCACCAGCAACCTTCCAAAGATGGGTCAATAATGCACTCAGCAAGTACTTGGATGTCAACTGCATTGCTTACCTAGATGACCTCCTGGTATATTCGGACACTATGGAACAACACCAAAAGGATGTGGCCATGATACTAGCAAAACTCAAAGAAATTGGAGTTCGTCTAAAACCCACGAAATGCGAGTTTCACAAGGAAGAAACCGAATACCTAGAATTTATCATCAACTCTGAAGGAGTCCGAACGGATCCTACCAAAACAGATGCCATAAAAGTATGGACAACACCCGAAAAGGTCAAAGACATCCAGAGCTTTGTGGGATTTTGCAACTTCTAGCGAAGATTTATAGAAGGATTCAGCAGAATAGCAAAACCACTATACAACAGAACAAAGAAAAATCAGAAGTGGGAATGGGGAGAGGAGGAGCAAAAAGCCTTTGAAGGTCTTAAAGAAAGACTCACCACAACTCCCATACTAAGACACTTCGACCCGGAGGCACCTATTATGATCGAAACTGACGCATCTAATTATGTCTGTTCTGGAATAATATCACAACAAGATAAGGAGGGACTGTGGAAACTAATAGCCTACCGGTCAAAAACAATGACCAAGGCGGAATGCAACTACGACATACATGATAAAGAACTCCTAGCAATAATGCAGGCTCTCAAAGAATGGAGAAAATATGCACAAGGAAGCCCTCATACAGTCAAGATCCTCACGGACCACAAGAACCTTGTCCTATTTACAACTACCAAGGCACTAAATGGAAGACAAATAAGATGGAGCGAAGAGCTAAGCCAATACAATATCAAAATCAAATATCGACCAGGTAAGGAAGGGGCAAAGCCGGATGCCCTCACAAGAAGAACAAACGACATACCAACTGAAGGAGATGATCGCATTACACAACGACAAAGAATTCTGTTACTAAAGGAACAATTCTTTGTGGATGAAGGATATGCCTCAGGCTCAGAAGAAATCAATACTATGGAACTATGGACAATAGAAGACCAAGGAAACGAAAAGAATATCAAAGAAAAAACATCACAGGATGTGTTGTTCCAAGATATTCGAAAAGCCATAGAAAGGAAGGATAAAGAATACCCGAAAGTGGCACTAGGATCATGTAACTGGAAGGAAGGATACATGTGGTATGAAGGAAAAATCTGGTTACCAGAAGACGAACCAATAAGAACCGAAGCGATAAGAAGGAATCACGACACACCACAAAACAGACACGGTGGAACAGCCAAAACATTTGAATTGACACAACGAACATACTATTGGCCAGGAATGCGCCAAGATATTAAGCGATATGTCAAAAACTGCGACATGTGTCAAAGGACAAAACCAAGTCGTCACGCGCCTTATGGACTATTGCAACCACTACAAATACCAGAAAAACCATGGAAATCCATCAGTATGGATTTCATTACAGACTTGCTACTATCAAACAACTATGACGCAATATGGGTCGTCGTGGATCGATTAACCAAGATGGCTCATTTCATACCCTGTAGGAAGGATATGAAAACCAAACAATTTATGCAATTGTTTATGAAAAATGTTTTCAAACAACATGGATTACCGAAAGATATCATCAGTGATAGAGGATCGATATTCACATCGGACCTATGGAAAGAGATGACCAAAGGATTAGACATCACACGAAAAATAAGCACAGCATTTCACCCCCAAATGGATGGTCAAACAGAGCGAACAAACGCCTCACTCGAACAATTTCTAAGGGCATACGTGGAATACTCCCAACAAGACTGGGAAGGATGGCTATCATTTGCAGAATTTGCATACAACAATACAAAACAAGACGTCATCAGGACAACACCCTTCTATGCAAATTATGGACATCACCCCATCAATGAGCCCATGGGACATATAGGCTCACCAGGAATATTGGAAAAAGATGATATCAGCCGACTACATGGACTCTTCCAAACAGAAATACGAATGGCACAAGACAAAATGAAGGAAAACAACGATCACCACAGAAAACCTGATCCAAGACTAGAATCAGGAGACAAAGTCTGGTTAATTACAAAAGACATTCATACCATGAGACCATCAAAGAAACTAGATTATCGGAAAATTGGACCATACAAAATCATTGAAAAAATAGGAGAAAAAGCTTATAAGCTAGATCTCCTGGCCTCAATGAAAACCAAACACCCAGTCTTTCACATCAGCAAACTTGAACTCTACTCAGACGATCCTCTACCCTCACAAAAGAAACCTCCCCCTCCTCCTATTGAGATAAAAGGAGAAGTCGAATACGAACTCGATCAAATAGTTGATTCAAGACTACATTACGGAAAACTACAATACCGAGCCAAGTGGACCGGTTACACTGCACAACACAATCAAGAGTGGTACCCAGCAGAAAACTTCAGCAACGCCGAACATGCAATCAAACACTTTCACCGAAAAAACCCAGGAAAGCCTGGTCAAAGAGGAAGAACAAATGAGCGACAAAGACTGGATCAATCTAGTTGATCTCCCCACATCCAAGCCAATTACACCCGAACAAGCAAAACACAATCTGGGAAACTGGCTGGACTGTTTCGACGATGGATGCCAAGTACACTTTACGGAAAAAGAAGGGGCCGATTACTGGCTGAAAAGATACAGAACCCCCCTACAACCACTCGAACCACCCATGACGACATGGGAAGAAACGTCACCGTCCCCGAGAACACTACCCCAGTCGCCATGCGACAACAACATCCTTTTAACGGCAAAGCAAGCAAGGTTTTCAGGGACGAAAACAAAGAGAAGAGGGGGCAAAAAATCTTGGCCCAAGGTCAAGAAAGATGGAGACCAGTTGGAAGACTGTCCAACGATAACCCATACCGATTCCTTCGAGACGAAGGAAACCTTGAAGAGAAAGGTCAAGGAAAAGGAGGAGCAAATTGCGGAACTGGAGGAGCATAGAAAATGGTCAAAAGGAGAGATAGCAGGCAAGGATATCAGGATCCGAGCCCTGGAAAGAGAGCTAGCAAGAGAACGCTATGCGAGGAAGGAGGAAGAAAAAAGGTTCAGCAGGATTGCGGGTGACATGGCACACATCCGCAGAAACATAAGAAAAGATGTGTACTATGAAGGATACCATCACGAATCCTCAAGGGACTGAGGATTTAGGGAGAGGGGAGCTAGTATTACAAACCTGGCATGGTTTGTAATGGTTTCATTTGTTAAAAAGGGTTTTCACATGACTCAGTTGAGTCATACGATGATATGTTTTGCACTATGACTCGAGAACGAGTCATAGGGTTTCACATGACTCATAGTTGTGAGTCATAGTTGTTTATGTTTGAATTTGATTGGTATGTTGAGCGTTGACTCATAGGTGCGCCTATGAGTCATGAGGATTAAGAGGCATGACTTCGTTTATACGAGTCATGAGGTTTCGCACATGACCCCTTTAAGGTCATGGGACTTTCGCGCATGACCAAGTATGGTCATGAGGTTATATGTTACGCGAGTGTATGAGTCACAGTTGTGACTCATTTGATTTGTAAGCGGGTTGCTGGAAGAACTATATAAGGAGGTCAATAGGACCTGATAGTTAGTTCTTCACGCAACCACCTAAGTTATTTCCTATCTTATAAGTTATCAATAAAACACCTTTATGCTCTTTACTACAAGGACCAACAATCACGAAGAAAACAGAATCAATACTAGTTAGCACTATAAGGACTTAGTATTGGCAATGGTCAATATCTAAGACGTAGTGTAAGATAACAAGTATTGAGAATTCTCGAAGAAAAGAGAATACAATAAGGATAGTAAGTATTATCTCTGAGAAGAAAAGCTAACGATAGGATCGTTGCCTGTTGCGAGATATAAGATAAGGAGAGATCTTATAGCCGATCGTAACAATCACCACATAGTAGATGTAGTGAAGCTGGGAAATTAAAGATGTCGCTAATGGTCTGGGGCAGAGCTTAGAGAAGATGGGAGTCATGTAATGACCCACCAGAGGGTGTCTTACAGTAAACTATTCTTACACCCATAATGGAGACCTTGAGGTCAATGGATAAGGATAGTTTGGTTCACTATAGTGGACAACTATGAATACTATAAGATTGTAGTATAAAAGGTAGACTCGAGAAAGGTTCATGTAACAAGGCCTGAGTTACCCTGATATGAGGTGCGGGTTACCCTGCCATAAGGTCTAAGTTACCCTACCTAGCATATAGAGGTACTTACTTGGGGCAGGGGGTGATCCTATGAGGGTTGGGCACCCTGTAAAATCTAAAGGCAACAAACCTAGCAGCATTTTGGGGGCAATAGGAGGAGCTACAGGGCTCCGAATGCCCCAAGATTTTACAGAGGTATTCCTAACACCTCCCTGCGGCCTCAGTGTAAGGACTGCACGTCATGGACTTACGGTTGTAGAGTTGCTCCATTCCTTACAAAAGGAACTGGGTGGAGGCACTCTTGTAACACCATATAGGTTGTCACTGTCCATCCGACCGGATGCTGTCCATAGGATATATCAGACGGTATAGGGTGTACTCCAGAAGGGCTATCATTCGGTACCAAATATGTATAAAATGGACAAGAACTGAAGGAGTTACTCAGGCGATACTGGAAGGGTAGTCCAGAGCCTCCCGGGTAGTCCCAGGGTGGCCCTGAAGATGTTGAAGCATCTCTGGGCAGGTGAATTGCACATAGACACAACTCATGCCCAATTGCTGTAAGACTATTAGGGTCATTTGAGAACTCTAAAGATATGATTCTTATCATGGTAGGGGTACCTTTGGGGAGTTGACTAAGGGTAGTGCCTCCCAGGCCAATCACTAAGGTACCCCACTGGGGGAGCTGAGTAGACTTTCCTATCAGGCAAAAACTTAACTAGGATGAAGTAGAAGGTTCAGCTCGATCATGAGAGCTATGTCTACTAAAGGCTTGCATAGATAAAATGCATATGGGTATGAGAGTTTGTAAATGGTATATCTCCTCAGTTGCATGATAGTTCACCACTAGCATGTTCATAATATGAAGAGTTTTTCTCCTGCGGTCACATTAGAGATGCAGCACTGAAACACTTGATGTCAGAAGGAGATTTAGCCACAGCATACCAACATCCACAAAGGAATAATGTCCTGGGTGGTGTGTGTTGGCCAACCTGGAGGAGACAGGTGTGCTCATGATTAAGTTAGAGTAGTGATGGGTGGGAACTGGCACTATATGATATTCTACTTAAACTATATGCAAGTCCCACTCTATTCTGGCAATCAACTACCTCTTGAGAAACTTACTGAGTGAAGCTGTGGCTTAACGATATTAAATTTTACTATTTTGATTCTTCTTTACTCTACTGTTGATTATCATTTTTGATCTTTGAGTTACTGCAGTGCGGTTGCAAACTTGGGATCTATCTTCCCTTAGGGCACCCCCGTTACATTAGCATCTAGCCCTCACTTAGCTCTTGAGGTCTACCCTCTTGAGGCTATCTACTTCTTCCACCCAGTATCTCAGAATATTGGTTGCCTCCCTTGCTCTGCTTTTGTTAGACCTTACTTAGCATTTGCTACAGTCAGGTTTTCTCATTTTGGCTTGCTACAGATGGTCAAGAATACAGTTAGCAGTAGAAGGATACACTTCAAAAGGTCATAGTTAATTTCTCTATTCTCCTCTTTCACAGCAGGCTGCCTTGTCAGACACAAATGTGATAACTGATAGTATATCACTTAATTTGAGTACTCCCCTCCTAAACTACCCCCTCACAGATGATTGGCTATCACCCTACTGTGACTACTCCCCTTTCCTCCTCCCCTGAGCCTTCCTACTCCTGGGATCCCTTCCAAAAGTGATGTCATCTCTCTTGTCACAAAGGACTATGTGAGAGATTTAGTAATACAGTCAGTTAGCTTCAGATCTCACCAGCTAGTACCTTACTGCTACCCATCTACTCATTGGCTGGCAACCTTTTGCCATCTACCTAGCTGGCTCTTCACTGCTCCCATCTACTCCTTTGATTCAGGCTGGTTACTGTACCTCCTTGCTTCTACTATACACCTAATATGGTACCTAGCCCCTCTAAGACCACTGAGCTGGCACTATCTGCCATTGGATAAATTTGTCCTAATTTTACCTGAGCTCACTCCCATAAGTCTAGTTTGGTTTTTACCTTAGGTTTAGGTTCTGGGTTTCTTTGATAGGTGCACTGTTAAGAGTTTGGTTTTCTTAGTTACTGCATAACATTTGTGGGATTTCATACTCTGTTGTAGTTTATAGGAGGGTGACTTATTAGGATAGGTTTTTTGACCAAGTCTTTAGGTCAAACATTTTCTATAGCTTTCTGGGGCCTGGTCCAGGATGAAGGTTTTTTGATGCAATAGCTCTGCAGGCTGCATGTGAATTTTGTACCTTAAATGAAATTAAATAATCAAATAAAAAAAAAAAGAAGAAAAAAAATATAAGCTTATGGTATCTTCCATCTCTACTATACCTCCAGTCATTCAAATTTATTTCCTATTTGGGAATAGCTCAATACCAAGAAAACATCAGGACTTTTTTCTTCTACCCCACCTAGAGGTAGTCAGGAGACATACTTTCTATCTCTTTCCTTCCTTTCAAGTTTAGCATCCACTCCTTGCTTCTCCCTTGAGGACTACCCTCTTAGAACTATCTATTCCCTTCTTCTAGCATCCCACAATATTGGTTATCTCCCTTACTCCACTTCTGCTTTGCCTTGTTTACTGGTTGCTATGGTCGGGACTACTCAGTTGGTATTTCTATAGATGGCTAGAAACACAGTTTGCAGTAAGAGAAAACATTTCAACAGGTCACAGTTGATTTCTTCATTCTGCTCTTTTACTGGGGGCTGCCTAGTCAGACATAAATGTATTATCCAATAGCAGCTCCCACCTTCTGAGCTGTCCCTTTCTTTCTTCCCCCTTATGGACAATCAACTAGCAACTTACTGTCCACCTTTCCTCTTCCCCATCGCCTTCCTACCTCTGAGATCCCTTCCAGTAGTGATGCTATCTAGCATAGTACTAGGAACTATATGAGAGATGCAGTGATATAGTCAGTCAGCTTCAGATCTACACCAGCTGGTACCTTACTACCTCCTACCCACTCATTGGCAAGAAACCTTCTGCTATCTACCCAGCTGGTACCTTACTGCTTTCATCTAGTCCTTCTATTCAGGTAGGTTTTTGGGCCTCCTTACTTCTGCAATATACCTACTATTGTAACAGGTGGTAACCTGTATGAACTAATACAATAAGGATCAGTGGTAGTCTAGCTATTGTTCGATTCCTGAGGGAGACTAGAGAGGGAAAGACAAGAAGGTTTTAGAAGAAATGAAGGGGAAAGGGAGCAATAGAATCACTGTTCAACTAAGTATATTTCTTATCTAGGTTCTGTCTGAAGTCTGGCAGTTCCTGCTAGTCAGGAAGCCTGTCTTAAATATATGGTTTCCTCCACCAAAGGTAGAGGTTCTTGAAAACTCACAAACACTGTTATTACCAGTAAGTGCACTCTACTGAAATCCTGTGATCCTACCAGAATCCTGAAACCCTAGGCAATCCTGCACCCAAGTCTTATATCTATTGCTAGTATACATGACTATTCCTTCCCTTGGAATCCTTAGGGCAAATCCTTACCAGTACAAAAGCATAACTAATACAAACATAAACAAGTTACTGGAATCTTAATGATACTGGTAGTGAAACAGTTAAGTCAGTTGGCATAAGCAAGCATAAATGAAATAATATAACAAAGGAAAATATAAGCATAACCAGTATACAGTTGCTGGAACATGTACACATATTACATTCTCACAATCTAAAAGACAACAAACTCTAGTCCAAGTCCTTCTGCTCATTCCTATTCAGGTACCAAAGGAGGGAGTCATCATCAGTACTGAAGTAATCAAATTCTGAATAGCTAGAGTCATATTCCTCATCATTATGAGGTTCCCAAAATTTGTCAAGTATAGGTCCAGCTGCACAGGGGGTTTCTGATACCTCCATTGGTTCCCAAACTATCCTGACATAGTGTGAATTGATCTTAGGTAGGGGGGGCACTGGTTGGTTTGCTGTCCAATATTCCTGAATGATTTCCAAAGAGTTCTCCAGGTTCTCGATGCGTTTTTAAGAATCGTCTATTCTTTCGTATCCTTTCCTGTACAACAAGAATTCATCTCTGTTATTCAGGCACCCATAATCAGAGATCTGTTCTACTTTCCATTCTTCTCCATTATCAATTATGATAGGTGCTAGTCTATCTATTCTTTGAGATATGAATTTGTTTGGATTATTTTTTTGATATTCCTTAACTGCAGACACATGGAAGAAGGGATTCTGCTGCTCTATTTACTGGGGCAATTCAAGCTTGTAGTTGTTACTATAGACATTATGTTCTAATACCTTGAAGGAGATAAACCATCTAGGTTCTAACTTTCTCAATTACCCAGGAGGAGAGGTATAGGGTCATTCTCTGACAAGTACTCTAGTTCCAATCTGGATGGGGTATCTCTGGAATTTGCACTGCTTGTCTACCAGTACTGTTTACTTGAATGTTGTGTACTTTCAGGCAATATCCACTTATATTCTTGTTACCTCATAGGTGCTCAATATCTCATTGATAGCTAGTATCTTGCCAGCAGATCGCTGGACTGGATTAAAGATTTTCTATGGCTATTTATAGAGGACCTACCAGTAGGGTGAGATACTAAAGGATTTGTGGAGTGTGCCATTCATGGCTGTTACTATGGAGGGGAGGGTGTGGGCCCACCTGTTTTGTCTTTTGTTGACAAAGTTTCTCATCATTTATTTGAGAGTACAAATCCTGCGCCCCACTTGGCTGTTGGTTTGGTGATGGTATTGGGTTACCATCCAGACTTGGATTCCCAATGATTTCATCATTTGGGACCAAAGTTTAGAGGTAAACCAGGAGTCCTAGTCAAGTATTATGCTCAATAATGGAAGACCATAAACATCGAGGATGGTCTTGTGAAGCTTTTTGAATATCTTCTCAGAGCTGACTGGGTCTCCAAGGGGTAATAAGTAAGTATAAGATATGAACCGATCCATAACTATGATAGTATCGTATTTGTTTGATTTGGTAAAGGGTCTAGCAAAATTGATAGCTAAGGACTGGTATGCTTCATCTGGCTTTGGGAGTGTAAGGGATCACCCTACTAGAAGGGTAGTTGGCTTATTATTGATCTGACATTGGTCACAGGAGCAACTATAGGCTATAAAATCCTGCTGCATGTGTGGTCATCAAAAGAAATAGGCTGCATATTTGTAGATTTTATGGGCTGAGAAATGTCCAAGGCCTTCATAAACTGTTTTCAGAATGAAATCCCAAACAGATACTCCCCTTTCTAAAGGTCCCACAGAGATGTAAAGGTTAGAATACCTGTTTGAATTCTGTGCAATGAGTAGGCCATCCTGGATAGAATAGTGTAGCTTTTTGCTAGTTTCCTGGACTCTGGTAAAGAGTGGGTCAAGTTTGAGTACTGTAATGACCTGAAGGTGGAAATTGCCCATGAGTATTGTGTGAACTGTTCCCAAAAAGGTGTTTACTTTTTCAGTTTCCTGATTACTCCAGAAGGGCTCAATATAGAGAGGTAAAGAAGAGGAAGCTGGGGAGGTATCTGGTAACTGATCAAGTATCAACTTATCTGCCAATCTATCCTAGTCTGCTATGAAACTTGGAGGGGGAAGTATGAGAGAGGAGGAAGGCCATGTTGTGAGTGGAGAGGTACTCAGTGGTGAGGGGGAAATGATTGCACTTGTAGGCTTCTTTCCCTTGTCCTTCTTGCTCTGCTTTCACTTCTTAGGGTCTCTGAGAAAGTAACTTGCTCCTTCCTTTTCAGATTTCTGTATTTCACTTTCATCATCATAGCATGCCATCTAGCTGGTTGCCATATGTGTTGCTCTATACTTGGATAGCTTGTGGAGTGTGACTCCATCTCTCCCGGCATTGCCTTTCATGATAGAACTATCATTGCTGGCCTTGCTCTTGGTGGTGCTTTGATTGCTATCATTTTGTTTCTGGGATCAGGTGACTACATTTGCTTGAATGGTATTTAACATATAATCAGGGATTGTCCTGAGTATTGAATGTTGGGTGGTGAGGGTTGGAGAGTGCTGGCTTTCTGCTGAAGAGTACATTTTACTATAAGATTGTAAGCTGTAGGATGCTGAGGAGGTGTAACTAATTTGAATTTCTGATGCTTTGGTGTCTGGAGTGATCTGGGTCTCATGATTTTCAGAAGTGAGATCTTGGAGGATTATATCCTAAGCTGAAGACCCATCTTAATCAATTCTCAATAGGTAGTCTACGAAGAAATTCTTTACTCCTAATATATATTGGATAGGAAAATCGAAGCAGCTAAGGTGCATTAACTACCTTTACTATCAGTTGCTTAGACTCTTTTAGGTCATTAGTTTTATTAGACTTTTATAGTCAGTAAATATAGTAAATTTGGTGTAACAACAGGTGTGCAAAGGCTCCCACAGTCTCAACGATTGCAAGAGTCTCCTGTTAGTGTGTGGGATAATTGCTTTGAGATGGTGTTAACTTTCAGCTATAGAAGGCTGCCAGTCTGGTCTCTTCTCTAGTTACTCCTTGTCCTAGCCATGCAACTGTTCCAGTAGGGGATGCATCAGTAAACCATCATATCATCTCTAGTTTGGCATATTTTATCAGTCGCAAGACCTGGTATTCTTCTGCAGCCTTTTTAACTGCCTGGAATACAGCTTCCTGCAGGTCAGTCCAAAGTAATTCTGCATCACTGGTAAGTGCTGTGAGTGGAGTAGTGATAGCAGTGATATAGGGTAGAAACTGTAAGATATAATTAACTATTCCATTAAATCGTTGAAGTTCCTTCTTATTCTTTAGTCTGGTGCAGTCCTCAACAGTCCTTATTTTTTTCTGGTGTAGGGTGTATGCCATCATCATCCATTATATGACCCAATATATCCAGCTTCTTTGCAAAGAAGATGCTTTTCTTCAGGTTTGCATATAGCCTTACCTGTTCTAGCTTACTGCAGGCTGTCTTACTATGTTCTACATGGTCTTAGTATGTCTCACTGAATATAAGAATATCATCAATGTAGACTGAAATGAAAATACCTAATTCATCTGAGAGAGTGTCTTCCATAACTCTCATAAATGTAGCTGGGGCATTTGTATCTCCTTGCAGCATTACTCTGTATATAAATGCTGCAAAGAGTGTCTTAATTATGTTGTACTTCTTATCATCTGGGTGAACTCTGGTCTGAAAATAGGCATCGCTCAAGTCTATCATACTTCTATATTTTGCTCTGCCAACAGCATTGAGTATTACCTATTTGTTAGGTATCGGTGAGTGGTCCTTAATTGTGTTTAGATTCCTTTACCATAGATCTGCTAATAGTCTTATACCACTGTTTGGTTTGCCTTACACCAATATACTCGATCCATCAGGTGCTTCTGCTCTGGAAATACCTCCTGCTTTTTGTCCCTTCTCAATTCATCCTTTAAATAGCAGTTGGAGCTTTTCAGGTGTCTTGTAGTTTAGCATCTTTGAGTAAAGGGTGGGATCTTTTAGGCCAACCCGATGGTCTATATTCCTTCTTGATGGCATAGTGGTAGGTACTTCCTTGACAAATACCTTAGGGAACATTACTAGGAAGTCGGGTACTTTCTCTGCCTTTGTCATTGCTGATCTTGGCTGAGTAGACTGTCTATTGCAGTTTACTCTTACTTTGTAGTCAGGGAAGCATAGACTGTTCTGCCTGTAGTCTATTCTAGCTCTGAGCTTAACAAGGTCATCCATGCTTAGTAGGACATCATAATCCGAAACTGGTGTGACTATCATCTCAACTTTTGGTATCTTCATCTTCGCTATCTGAATATGAACAGTACTATTTTAGTTACTTCTAGATCTTGATCCTTTAACTGCTATTTTTACAGTGATGGAGCACTTCCAAGGCTGGTAAGGGATGTTATGTATAGTGACAAATTGGTTGCTTATCAAGCTTTTGCCAATAGTTCCTGTATCTGTTAGAACTCTTGCTTGTTTGCTATTTACATGCATGTTGAATTTAAGGGCTTAGAAGGATATGCCAGGGTCATCAGGTACCCCAACAGTCATCTTGTAGGTCCTTATAATGTCTTATCTATCCACCTCTTATGTTGAGTTACCTTTTAGCTCATATTCCTCATCACTGCTGTCGGTATCCTCCTCTGTAATCCTGACATGGTTGGTTTTGACTTCTTTCTTAGGGTATTCATTTGCCATGTGCCTGCTTTCTTCACAGTAGAAACAAGCTCTTTCTTCCTTCCTTCAATTTATTTCCTTCTTGCTAGGCTTCTTGTTCTTTGCATAGGTTGTCTTTTTTACTAGCGCTTTATCTTTTCCTGTTACTTTGCTGCTTACCACTTGGGTGGAAAGATAGTGCTTCTTTTCTTTGTTTGACTTGTTGGTAGAGGAGCTGCCACTCCTGCCATACGCTCCTGTTTTGTACAAAGTAGCATCATATCTTTCTGCAATCTGTACTATCTGGTTCCAGGTGTCTGTTTCCCTGATTTTAAGGTTCAACATACCGTTTGAGGTAAGAATCTATTGCATCTAAGAACTGCTGTCTTTGTATATAGTCTGAGATAGATTCTCATAGGAGGGTAGCTCTTAGGTCTCACAGTTCTCCACCAATTTTTGATATCCTTGCTGGTTTTCCTGCAGTGATTTGCGATACTTTCTGTCACTACTGGTAGAGGTCATCTTTATTGGTAGATACTTTAAAGAGTTGTTTGAATCAGTTTTGAAAGGTCTCTAGGTTGGGTGTATTCTCATATTCATTGAGTAGTGTCATGTATGTATTTTATGCTCATTGTTCAGTATAGACTCTATAGTAATCAACCACATCTTCTGTATCATCATTGATGTCCTACTTTGAGAGGTACTTCTTTACTTCTTGAAGCCACTTCTTCAGTCCATTGGGTTTCAGGTCATCTCCTTCCCCACTGAACCTCAATGGTTGAGGGAGCTTAGTCTTGAGTCTTTGTGCTGCATTGCCAGCAGCTCTTTGTACTGCATCGCCCATTCCTGCTCCTCCTAGTAGTGATGCTGGGTCTTCCAGGGGTTGTGAGCCTTGTGGCTGCTTGCCCTTACCTTAGGGTATTTCAGGTTTGGCTAGTTTCACTGAGGATTCTGAGTATACTGCTAGAGGTGGCATTCACTCTCTGGATACTGACTGACTTACTGTTTGACTTGCTACCTGTCATTGAATTCTGCTTCCAAAGACTGTTCCCAATAGGCTTCTAGATCTATATCTGGTCTCTGAGCTGTGGCATCCTGCTGCTTGCTGGAGGATCTGTTCTACAGTGAGGTCCTCCTCAGGGTCAGAATCAAGATCTTCTAGTTGTAAGGTACTTTCAGCTTGTGCTGAATCTTCAGTTTCTGAGTCTGAGTTGTTGTCTGTTCCTAAAAGGTTCTGGAGGAACCCTAGCCTGTGAGGTAGTCTGGATATCCTTCCAGACCAGGTCCTTTGATAACTACTTTATTCTGAAATTGTGAATGTCATACCTGATACAGGAGTGTCTGTCCCTACCACTCCTGCTTTTAACTATTTATCAAGATACAGCAAGGATGATTAATCCTACCTGATATTTTCATTCTAAGAACCTGTGAGTTCTTGCAAAAGATTAACTTACCTGCTGAGGTGAAAAAAATGTAATGAGTGGTAATCTGTATGAACTAATTCAATAGAGATCAATGGTAGTCCAGCTAGTATTCAATTCCTAAAGGAGACTAGAGAGGGAAAGACAAGAAGGTCTTAGAAGAAGCGAAGGGGAAAGGGAGCAATAGAATCACCATTCAACCAAGTATATTTCTTATCTAGGTTCTCTCTGAAGTCTAGCAGTTCCTGCTAGTCAGGAAGCCTGTCTTAAATACATAGTTTCCTCCATCCAAGGTAGAGGTTCTTGAAAACCTGCAACTACTGTTATTACTGGTAAGTGCCCTCTACCAGAATCCTGTGATCCTACCGGAATCATGAAACCATAGGCAATCCTCCACTCAAGCCTTATATCTACTACTAGTATATATGACTATTCCTTCTCTTGAAATCCCTAGGGCAAATCCCTACTAGTACAAAAATATAACTAATACAAATATAAACAAGGTACTGGAATCCCAATGATACCAGTAGTCAAACAATTCAATCAATCAACATAAGCAAGAACAAATGAAATAACATAACAAAGGAAAACATAAGCATAACCAGTATACAGTTGCCAGAACATGTATACATGTGACAACTGTGGTACCTGATCTCCTCTCTACCCCCTAGCTCAGACTTTCATCTAGAGGTACAATTATCCCACTTTTACTAGGGCTCACAACCATAAGTTGAGTTTGGTTTCTATCTTACATTTGGGTTTTGGCTTTTCTTTGATAGATGCACTATTGGGAGTTTGGTTTTCTTGTTTACTGCATGACATTGGTGGGATTTCATACTCTATTATAGTTTACAGAAGGGTTGCTTATTACAATAGTTTTTTTGATTAGGTCTTCAGGTCATAGTTTTTCTATAACTTTCTGAGGGCCAGTCTAGGGTAGAGGTTTTTTGATAGGATAGCCCCACAGGCTTCATATAGATTTTTGTAATAGAGGTACCCTAAGGGAAGATAGATTCCCAGTTCACGACCGCACTGAAGTGACTCCAAGATCAAAAGCAATAATCAATAGTAGTGTAAAGAAGAATCAAAACTGTAAAACTTAATATCGTTAAGCTGCAGCTTTACTCAGTAAGTTTCTCAAGAGGTAGTTGGATTCCAGAGTAGAGTGGGACATGTATATAGATTAAGTAGAATATCATATACTGACAGTTCCCACCTATCACTACTCTAACTTAATCATGAGTACACCCATCTCCCAAGCTGACCAACACACACTGCCAAGGACATTATTCCTTTGTGGATGTTGGCCTACTCTAGCTAAATCTCCTTCTGACATTAAGTATTTCATGCACTGCATCTCTAATACGACTGCAGGAGAAAAACTCTTCATATCATTGACATATTAGTGGCAAACTATCATGCAACCAAGAAGACATACCATTGACAAACTTTCATACCCATATGCATTTCATCTATGTAAGCCTTTTGTAGACATAGCTCTCATGATCAAGCTGAACCTTCTACTTCATTCTAGCTGAGCCTTCACCTGATAGGAAAGGCTACTCAGCTCCCCTGATAGGGTACCTTTGTGATTGGCTTGGTGGGTGCTACCCATAGTCAACTCCCTGAAAGCACCTCTGCTATGACAAGAATCATGCTTTTAGAGTTCTCAAACAACCCCAATAGTCTTGCAGTGATTTGGCACAAGTTGTGACTCTATGTATTTTACTTGCCTGGAGATACTTCAATATCTTCTGAGCTACCCTAGGGCTACCTGAGAGGCTCTAGACTACCCTTCTGGTATTACCTTAGTAACTCCTTCAGTTCTCATCCATCTTGTACATATTTGATACCAGAAGACAGACCTTCTTCTGGGGCACACCCTATACCCTCTCATATATCCTACGGACAGCATCCAGTCAGATGGACAGTGACAACCTATAGGGTATTGCAAGAGTGCCTCTACTCAATTCCTTTTATTAAGAAGGCAGTAGCTCAACAACTATAAGCCCATCACATGCAACCCTGATGCTGGGACTCCAAGGGCGTGTTAGCAATACTTCTATAAAATCTTAGGGTATTTGGAGGCCTGTATGTTATGGGGTAGTCCCACCGTAGATAGAGCCGGTAGGTCTAGGCCGTAAGCTTCTTGGAATAAGGTAAAGTAGGATAAAACGAAGATCGTTAAGGTAGGCTCGTATTTCC